>KN470819.1:37288-52822 GCA_000787095.1 Periophthalmodon schlosseri | reverse complement strand
TAACTTGAGTTCAATGTTTGGAAAAACACGTGACAAACATGTCCCATGAGAGTCTGACGTATAGGTGCACTCTAACTTTTTCTGGAAACTTTTCTGATGCATGGAGGCCAAATTACAGGTCACATCTGTGGAAAGATGTGTCGATTTAATGCCACTCTGGAACATTTCAGGCAAAGCAATAACATCTTTATAACAAGCAGATAGTGAACCCCACCAAATGAGTTACATAGAAAACCTTTCATTCATTCTGCAGGGCAGCAAGACACCTGAAAATCCTAAACTCCATCACACATCTGTGGAAAGATGTGTCGATTTAATGCCACTCTGGAACATTTCAGGCAAAGCAATAACATGCAATGAGGTTCATTTTCTGAGCGTCCAATGAGAAGATGTAGGACAGGCAGCAAACGCAATGTCAAGACTGCAAAACAACAAGTTACATGACACCATCAACATCTCTCACACGAGTATACAAAGCAAAATGCACTTTACTGCAAGCGCACATTTACCGACACCAGAGCGGAGTAAACAGTGACTAAACTCTGCTAAGCCAGCACACTTTCTCACAGACAGGATCATTGTTCTTCTAACAGCGATAAGTGTGACGTTTATGCGGTTCGTGAGGAGCTCTGTGCTATAGCTGCGAGCTCCCCTCCAGCACATACACAGATCCTTAGCACCATTCGCCTGCACGTTCCTGTCTGCTCCTGTCGGCTCCTGCGATACCTTACCGTCCCATCTGTGCCTGTAAGTGCCGTGAATTTACCCCCCTTTCGCAGCATTACCCCCAGCACCCCTATGATCTTAATGAAGCCACCAGCTTTTAACTGTCAATCAATTATGGAGGAGCTGAAGGAGCACTTTGCAGACACTGAGACATATCGAAGTGGTGGCAGCAGCGAGTTCAGCTGCTAGACATGCACACAGCAATGGAGGCAAGTCAGAGAAATAAAGTAAGCAAGTATAGTGTTTTGTCATTATAGATTAGCTTTAGTGTGCTGTTTTGGTTGAAGAAATTAGAGAAAGCAGAAGCACTGGGAGAACATGCAAATTCTACATAGAAATACCTTGCCTGGCCAGCTAAGACCAATGTGAGAAACACAGACTGCAGAATCAATGAGTAAAGCACCAAAGACTACACATCTGAGATAAAAGTTGTTGTTTTTTTCATTCTGAAGGAGGATTTTGAGAGGAGATGTATTCCACATTTGAGAGACAAGTGTTGAGACTGAAATGTCCCAAAATGTCCCATAGAAAGTAGGAGGGACTGTCTCACCAGGGAAAGAAACAGCCTGATGTGGGAATCAAACATGGAAACTTCATGCTATATGGCACTAACCACTATGCCACCGCTTGGACCAATCACGAAATGTGCTTTAAATGCTTTCTGGACATATGATGACCTCATGTCTGCTGTTGTTTGGGGACGATCATTGTATATCGGAGCAATTCTAAAGGTCTTAAATTACACTTGAGCTTATAACCATAGTATTAAAAATCATAGTAACCATAGTATTAAAAATCTAAAATATACTTGGAGTTTTTTTGGTCTGTGAAGCTCCTCTGTGTTTTTGAAGTCCAGGCAGTTTTACTATTCTTTATCAATTCTGAGCTCAAACAGCCATCATTGTGTTTACAGATTCAGGCCTTGGACCTTATCTCAACTGTAGAAATGCAATACTTTAAAGTGGGGCTAAACACCTGTCCATCAACAAACACACATCAAACGGAGCTGCTAAACTGGGACGTATCCGTGAGGGGGATGAGGGGCATGGTCTGGACTTATGAAGAACAGTGTGATTGGTCTCACATGCTTCTAACTGCAGCCAGGTGTTTGTAATACAAAACACCTGGCTGTAATCAAAGCAGTCATGCGTGATGTCACCAACTACTTAAAACTGCAGAAGCCACTGAAGGCAGCGCAAACTTCGATTTAGGCATTTTTGACCAGAAAGCTGCAACTGTGCCAAAACATTACTAGAAACAGTAGATGATGCCATTAAACACCGCATACATAATTTGGTAGCAAAAAAAAGTCGATTTAAGGAGGTCCCAGAACTCTGACTTTGAAAATGGAAATCTCAGCCTCTTCATTTTTCACTCTCAACAGTGTGAACGAGGCTTTCATCTTTAGTAACTCAATAGTGCAATTATACTTTTGCTGCCAATCATGTTCTTAAAAAAATAAACAAATCCAAAAAACAGAAAACACATCTTATGCATCTCGTTCCAGATCAGTGGCACGTGTCTGGGATCCGCCCGCAGCGCAAACAGCCGCATGGAGTGGTCTCAGCCGCTTCCGTGGCACCCTCATTTTCACCTCATTTGCGCCTATAGAGATGCATCTGACTACCATTAACAACAGGTCGTGGCCCCGCGCCGCACTCCACAGAGCCGACACCTCCTGCATCTGTCAAGCAGCCACAGGGCCTGTTCACCAGCAGCACCCGTGCTCCCTGGCAGCCAAAACAGGTGCGTAATGCTGCCTTTTTACACCTAATCCAACAAAGACTGACAGCGAGGTTTTACACCAGGAGATACATTGTGCTATAGGGAGATTAGAGTCAAACAATGGAATTAGTGTAGTTTGCTGTTTGGAAAAGAAACCTACGGAACCAATCGGTGGTTTAGTGTTTTAACGTATTTAAGGTAAGGTATTTAAAGTGGTTGTTGCCACCTTGGCGTTGTGGGTTTGCTTTCTCAACTGTTTGCTGAATGTCTCTACCCTCTCCCTCCCCACCGTAGCTGTCCTGTCAGATAAAGCCTTTGGGCCAGAGAAAAATAAAAGTAACTGTTTTTCCCCATCACTAATATAAGTAGAGACTTTTAATATGGGATTTTTAGTGTTAATGGACACATGGATCCTTTTGGGCTTTTAACTAAATCCGTAGGTCTCTTGTACTGTTTCTAAGTCTATAAATCATACCCAGACATGCACTGAGTATTTCTAAAAATAGCCAGCTTTTTTTTTCTTTTTTTTTCCCCATGGTAATACCCACTGTTTCCAGTAGACCCCAAACACCAAATCCAGAAGAGGTAGCACAGACTGATGCAACTTAGTGTGTATTTTCTATATATAGGCTTTATTGTTACGTTCTAAAAAATGAAGCGCCCAAGCAAAGGTTCTCAAGATCATGTTTAATGGCTAACAATACGTGCCCTTTGAGTGCTTTATCTCTTTATACATACATGCATACACACAAACTTAGCTCAAGTTGAACCTATTTAAAAAGGTATTCTATTACTTTTGCTTTACTCTCTGACTCTTTACAAGAAAGACATTGCACATGTAGATGCTGCATGTTCAGACTGTACATTTACCTCTATGTGATCATGTCCACCGTAGTTGTTTAGGCTCCTCTGCGCAGACCTGGTACAGTGTAGTTCCCCCTCAGGCCAACTCCTCTCTCAGCTACAAGTGTGTGAGCTCTGACGCCGGAGGTTTAGCCATTTTTGGTCCACCTCCTCTGTTCCTGAGTGAATGTGAAACTCCTCCATCTACTGGCACTAACTCTGTTCTCAGGCTGCTTTTAGTCCGGGGTTAAGCAGCTGAGTGCCCGTTCTCCACTGCACTGCTCCCTAAGGCTCTGCAGTGCTGTACTAGAGGAGGCCAGTCCCTTGGTTCCTTTAGCCCTCTTTATCCACGGACTTCCACAGCCGAGCGGGCCCTTAAACCACTTTAGCTCTGCTTTATGCTATCATCATGGAGCCACTGGTGACATGTAGATGCTGCTACACTCTCATGTATAATGTATGAGTTGCGTGGCGGGGATATAAATTCCGCTATCTCATTGTGGGCTACTTGGCCTTTGGAACCCTGCGCACAAATAGCACCGTATTCCAGCGCTGTTTAGAGACAAGGGCCGGGTGTCGATGAACAGGCTATAAAAGATCCAAGATGGTCGTTGTGGACTTGGATAACTTTTGGTTCAGAACTAATGCCATCCAACTTATATATTCTAAGCTGAAATCTCTCCTCAGTGTATATAAACATTTTGTCCATGGGCAAGCTCTGTTTCAATCACCTGTGTAAGGTTGGCTGTGACAGGAAGGCCATCTGGTGTAAAGGTCTGCTAAATTGTTGCGCTAATGTGAATCAACAAAGCCATACTTACATACAGGTCCACTCTGTAACTTTTATGATGGATGATGTTATTGCTTTGGCTGGATTGTTCCACATTGTTCTGCATTAAACTCAACTATCGCCATGGAGACAAGCACTGACGCTGCCAGGCCAAGTTACAGGTCAGATCTGTGGAGAGACGAGCCAGCTCGCAGTATGATTATGTTTTTATTTTGTTTGATTAAAACACATGAAATTAAAAGAATGCAACGTAGATCCGACGCCGTATGTTCCGTTCCAGGATCATTCCAGGCAAAGCATTAACATCTTCATGGAGACAAGCAGGTGTTGGACAAAAGTGCATTCTGATATTTTGTTTTACAATTAAAGACAAGGCAGTTACATTTAAGAAGTGAAATTACAACACCTTAGTTCACAGACACACAACTGAAAAGCTTCACCAAACCTAGCCAACATCACACTGAACTATTTCACTTGGTCTGCAGGATTGTGAGAGCTCTTGGATGAGTAGTCGGTGCAGACAATCAGTGTAGCATCTGTCGGGATGAAGCTAGCCTTGCAAATATACTGTTAGCAACACATGCTAAAGCTAAAGCTGACAAATATTCACATGACTAAAGTCCTTAAAACCTAATTCTGATAGCTTTCTTCAATGTATTTTACTATCAGTTTTTTTTTAAAGATATTTTTAATGGTCAGGCTAAAGACACATTTTGTTTTTAAAATGAAATGTTTTTTGCAGTTTATCAACCAATGCTAGACTTTTAGCTTGTAGCATCACCGGATTGCTACTACGTACTAGGCTACTACTACTAGGCTGCTACTACTACTGCTACTACTACTGCTACTACTACTACTAATACATGACCATGTTTTGCCATTTGTAGTGAGTTACCCTTGATTCCATAGGTCTAATTTATCTCCAATTATCCATGCATTATTGCCTCACAACTTTCCCATAAATACACATGGAAGGAAAAATCACTCCCCAATCCAACCTAGAATCTGCCTCCCGGGTAAAACCTTGACAAAATGATAATAAAAGGCGGCATTTCGATGCTTATTGGCGAACCAAACTCATCAAAAGCTCTTGTGGCTGGGGTTGTCCGAGGCCAGTCTGGAGACTCTTCACAGAGCGCTGGCCTTCTCTCCGCCGGGACCACACAAACTTCCCCTTTAATTAGTTGGACTGCGGATAATGGGAAAACATTAGTGTTGTTATGAAGGGGGCGGGGTTTGACTGACAAGGTCCCGCTCTTGACTTTAGCTGAATTAAGAGTGGAAGGGCGCTATATTGAAATGTCCATTTGCATATTTGCGGCTATATTAAAAGGGATTAGCCATAGCCGCGGAGAAGCACAACAAACAGACGGAGGTAGGACAGAGTGCTTTAATATCTCAAATGACACCCGCCGAGTTAGCCCTTAGCGCGCCGCCTTAATTAGCTTACTCCTCCAAGTCGCTAGCGTACAGCCGGAGTTTAGTCCCACCATCAATATTTACCCTGCACTCCTCCACCACTTGTAGAAGAGCAGTTTTTCGAGGTGAGCCACCGTCAGTAATATTCATCATAAAATCTGCTTCTCGTATGCAGGTGCAAAGCAATTAGCATGCTGGCATTTAGAGGACTTTTAATTAATATTCCGACACAGATTAGCTGCCGTGGGAGATATTGAGGTGAGTTGCAGAGCGGTGGACAGGTGCGCCTCATCTGCTGCAAAAGGTTCTCACAGGGATCTTATGTGTACACACTAAGGCTGGGGTCTGGAGAGGGGCTATCTGTAAACTTGGTAATACGTTGTACAACTAGTATTTGTATATTGCTATTTTCTACATTGATTACATTTGTGTCAGTGTTATGAAAATTAAGTGAACATGCAATTAAGGCACGTTTACTGGATTAAACCATACCACTGATCTCCTAATCCAAAATAAAGGTAAAAAGGGGGTAGTACATTTCTATGGGGTTTTAACCGCTAACACATGACATATTTTGATTATCATGTTACCTTTTATTGTTTTGAAAATCCTACAGTTGCTAAAAATAACATATTAGCATGTTTAATAAGTTTCATAAGTTGTTTTGATGCTAATGAAACTACTGCACATTGCATCAGGTTTGTGAAGCTGTAGTGCATTGTTTTTCTATCATCATCATTGTATGACGCAGGCTTGTGGGCTAAGCCTCGTACAGGATCGTACTGCTAACTGCAAGGAGGGTTCGACGGCGGCCCGGGAGAGATTGCAAGATTACTCAAACATGCAAGGATGGCATATAAAACCTCTTCAGGCATGTTTTTGAAGAGGGAACATCGCTCAAAAAAGTCGATTTAGCATACCTCCTCTTTAAGTAATCATTTTTTACTTTTGAGCAAATGTCACATTAATATATAACATTTATTGGTAACCTCACATTTGCAGTGATTATCAATTTATTCAACTTTTGTTTGGTAAAAACTTTTCACAACTCATGTAACACACATGCACAAGCCAGCGAGCAGCTATATTTGCATTTCACAAGAGTTGCCCGTGCCCCCAGTGGTTTGGAGACTGCAATCACAGAGCAGCATTGTTTTTTGGAAAAGCCAAAGGTGACGCGCCCTAGCAACAAACAAACCAAAACGAACACGGCGATGCAGACCGACGTACTTCAGCCTATTTTAACAGCGATGCAGGCTCTTTTGTTGTTTGGCTTGTTCCGCTGTTTTGACACTTCGACCAATCCGCTTGAAGTATACGCCCTTTCACGATCACTTCACTCAGCAAGAGCCATACCAGATTGATAAATATCTATCTCAACTGCAACACATATCAATCTTAGTCAGGTTACCACACATGTTAAATAAATAAACTCTTCCACATAACAAATACCTTTAGTACTATTTGTTAGCAATACAAAATTCCATAAAACATTACCTCATCTGACCTCTTGAGCTGTATATTTTGTACTTCGTTAGTGCTATGCTTTTAATTACATCTATCTCTGCCTCTCTACACTATTGACATGGGTGCATCATTAATAAGTCAGTTTTGTGATTAACCTGGTAACCTCTGTCGCTCATTCATCTAAACACAATCTGTATTGAATGACCCAAATGACTATTGACTTGTGTTTTCAGTGCATAGATTAGATGGGCCATGCCGGTTACAGACAAGAATGCAGAGGCTATGTGAGGCTGCTTACAGTAATTGAATAAACGCAAGATAGATACATTTAAAGTCATATTGTGGATTATTCTGGTACAAGCATGTGGCAGATTCCCCCTCTGTTAAATGCAATATTCTCAGTGGTGGAAGAAGTACTCAATTTTGTTACTCAAGTAAAAGTACAGATACCGGAGCAAACGAATACTCAAGTAAAAGTAAAAGAATGACATGAAAAAATCAACTTAAGGAAAAGTTTTAAAGTAGACATTTAAAAATGTACTTAAAGAGTAAAAAGTAAAAGTATTTCGTGCACATTTTGAGGTCTTATGAAGCTTCAAATGTAGTGATTTTGATAATGATTTGTGCTGAATTTTATTCAGTAAAAACAATTGAATCAGATGTTTTTTTTAGCTGTTTTTATTTGTATATTTTTGTTTGATCAAACTACAAACATGTTAAAAATAAACCCTCAGCCTTTTCAGCAGGTCTCTAACAATAATAATATACTTAGTACAGATACGTGAAATGTTTATGGTAAGTACTGTATTTTACTACTTTCAATTTGTTACGTTCCACTGTTATTCCTTTTCAATTTTAAACCTTTAGCCATGATATTTTTCATTGAAATATACTACAGCAAACAATTAATTCTAACAGGTATATGATTGATATGATTTCAATACTAAGGAATAGACTCGATACTCAATACAGTCAATACCATGATGATAATAAAAAATACTCTTTATTTAGAATGTAGAATGTCATTTTCAACATTAAATAATAGTACTATCTTTTATATTGCCATGTGGTGTTGTATCTGTGTAATCTCTCAGTCATTCAGGTAGGTTCCATAGTGGTCCATGGGCGTGTACTAGTCTATGTGTCTTATACTTGTTTTGATACAGCTCAAGATCATCTAAAGCTATTCGGGATCTAATCATTTCTGCCTTGTGATTGTGACTTTTTTAGTGTCGATACTTACTCCAGTGAGTATCTAATTTCAGTACTTGTTTTAGTATTGATTAGTAGCTCTGAATTTGACAACTCTAGATAAGGATACATATGCAGTTGTTTAGCTGTGTACTCAATGCAAATTGTTTGCACATCCATAACTGTATTTTGTATAACTGCAAATACATGGTTTAAGTTTTATGCAACCAGACACAGGTCCACTCACTTGTCTTTCTAGGATGGTTCTGATGGTAGATGTTGGTCAGCCATGTTTGTTTGGTGAGTACATTAGGGATGGAACAACACAATGTAATATCAAATTGTTCAATACGACCCTCCAGCAAGGAAAGTTCTCAATGTATTTTTTTTTTTTTGCAAGTTTGTGTTCTGTTTATAATCCATGAATAATAAGTATATTTTTTTTTTTTTTTTTTTTGCAAGTTTCTGTTTATAATCCAATAAATAACACGGCTATACACTTAAAAAAAAAAAAAATCAAACATTAGTTTAGTTTGGGTTTTTTTTCACTTTATGGCAGCCATCTTGTAAAGTAATTAAATGTTGCGTTGTGTTTATTCACTGATTGTTTACTGACAATATATCATACGAAATATTTTGTTATTGTTCTTTGGAGGCCTAAAACTTCCAAATCATATCAATATTATAACCCACGTATTAAGATAAATCAAATTGTGACAAAACCGTATCGGTGCATCCCCAGTGTACATACATATTAATTAGCAGCAGTCTGAGCTTACGATTAGCATTAGCATAACCATGATATTCACTTTGAATATTAAATTAGGCTTTACGGTGCAGTGGCGTAGTGCTTGGCCTCCTGAAACATTTAGCAGTATACCAAGGTGGGTAGGTGGGTGGGTGGAATGGTGGTGGTGCGGTGTCTATGGTTGGAACACAGTGATGTATTCAGGCCCTGGGGCACCTCGGGGCCCGTCCTGTGAAACCTGCCCACAGAGTCTGCCTGATCTGTGCCCGGGAGGAGTCTCGGCGGCTTCTGTCACAGTTGACCTTTGACCTCTGCTGAAAAATACATGCTTCAAGTCGGATGTTTCAGGTCGGACGCCCCCTGTGTGATTCGGGAAAACAGCGACAACAATGGTGTGTGAGGTGCTGTACACAGTCGGATTAAGTATTAATATCTATTGCAGAACTTTCCGGACTAAATATGAACCTATTTGTGGTGTAGTTGGTTTTGAACACCACGCATACAAGCTTTACCTAAATTAACCTTATGTAACCAATGTGCTATGATGTGTTTTCACAGTCTTTATTTATATTTCTGTTAAAGGGGCCAATTTTCACATGTATAAAAGTAAAATTTGTTTTGCCCCATTAAGTTATAGACTATTGCAGCAAAATGTGCTGTCTGGATCTCATTATACTTTCTATCTTCTGCGGACCAGGATATAATGCTGGTGCACTGTTGGCATGCTAGTTGTTGTTAGCATTGCAGTGACAGTAAAACTCTGACTTTGCGTGAACTTTTGAAGAAAATAGAACAGAGTACACTATCAACCAAAGTTCTGCTGCAAGTATGGCTCTGCAAACGTAACCATAAACCAGGTCAACTTTTTTGACACATTTTTGGCCTGACCTGCAGTTCACCTCATTTTAAACTATGGGTTGTTAGAATATTATGATGCCACATTAACCCAGCCTATTGTTTAACTCCATTATACAGACGCAAATTCTGCCCTGGGTCACACTGACTGAAAAGTGGCTGCCATCTCTTATATTTATATTTTATATTTATAGTTATATTTTAACTACACGTAATCAGATAACATCCCTCCTGAGTGGAGCCTGCAGCTTTAACCATCTACCTCTGATCTTCTGCTAAATGAGATTCCCCACATTAGCATCTGCAGCTAGCGTCTGTATATTCACGCTCACTGCTCTCTGATTGGGAATGCACTGAGCCACAACTAAACTGTGTGCTCTAGCGTTAGCAAAGAGTGAAAAAAAGAGAAAAAAAAAATCATATTAGCAAAAATAAATGTTGTTGGGCTGTAAGAGCGTCTGGTTGTGTGTGTATGGGGCAAATTGTGGGTAATGAGTCAGGAGACCGTGCTGGTTCACATACATTAAAACAGCCATCAGTAGGAAATTAGGGCCAAGATTAATCCTGTTAATGACATGCCGAGGCTCATGGGAAAAACGCAGGCCCAGATGTTGGGAGGAGGGAGCGTCAACACAGCGGTAGTTGCAGTAGCAATAGTGATCCTGCTATCTCTCTCTATCGCTCATCTTCTTCTCTTGCTACCATCTCTTTGTCTTCACTGAGTTCTCTCTCTCACTACCTCTTCCTCTCTGTCTCTCTCTCTTCCCTTTTTCTCCCCATTTTTAACCTTGCTCTCTTCCCGCAGTCTTTCTCTTGTTTCTCTCTCTTTCTCGCCCATCCCTTTCCCTCCTCTACTTTTCTCTCTCCACTCTCCTCATCTCTCTTCACTCTCTCTTTCTTTAAATACCTCCTCCCATCTCTCCTCTCCATCTCTTCCCCCTCGCTCTCTCTTTACCTTATTTCTTTCACTCTCCCTCCCTCCCTTCTACCTCTCTCTCCACTGTCCCCCATCTCTCCACCACTTCTTCTCTCTTTCTGCCACTTCTTTCTTTCCCTGTAAACATCTTCTCCATCTCTCCTTACCACTCTTCCTCTTTCTCTCCCTAACTTCTATCTTTTTCTCTCTTTCTGTCTCATTTTCTCTCTACCTCCCTCTCTCCCCATCTCTCCAACCCCTTCTCTGTCTCGTTCCCACTGTGTCTCTCTATCTGTCCTCATGTACTACTCTCTCCACCCCCCTCCTTCTCTACCCCACTCCCTCCACTCTCTCCATCTCTCCCCCATCTCACCAACCCCCTCCCTCCCCCTTTCTATCTGTCTCTTCCCCCTCTTCTTTCTCTCACCGCTCCCCACCACTCGAAATGCAAGTGATTGGTTAGAAGGAGGGGGGTGGTCATGACTTAGCCGACTGCTAATGAGCGCAGATCCCGGTGATAAAAAGGGAGGAAGGGGGGAGAAGAGAAAGTGAATAAATTAAAAGAAAAAGAGGAGTGATCTGAAGGCGGGATAAGAAGCAGCAGCGGGAACTCCTATGTCCCCAATTAGGAAGCATGTCACCCCCTTCTGGGCCCATGTAATAAAGCCCTCACTGTGTATTCACAATCACATGGCTCCCACACTGTTAACATCCTAATATCTTGGGCGTGCATGGTAACATTAATTACCCCGAACGCTTGGATAGGCTTCATGTTTGCAACCAAATGGAAACTGGAGCTCGGGCTTAGGACATTAGAACATAATAAGTCGTATTTACCCAAGCAGCCAGCAATGGGACCTGATTTCGCATATTGACTGTTTGGATAGAGTTGGCCTATACAAAGACAATTATACAGTGCATTTTAACACCGCGCGCCCGCTGTTTGAGACAAGTCGAAACACATTTAGATTAATTGCAGGTGTTTGGGATCTAACATAATCTCGTGTTCCTATTCCTCACAGGTTTAGGCGAATATAACGGGGAGAGATGCCAAACAGGTCCCCATGCTAAAGTCATGCTAACCTTCAAGAGCGTATAGGAAGTTATGTGAGGTTTGGGTCTTCAAATAACACAATACAAGACTACCAGATAATATTTCAAATCCATAATAAATATTAAGGATGTAGCAATCCAATACTGGTATCGGATATCGCCGTACAAATATCGGTTCAGTCGATATCCTGTTTGATGTAACAAGACTTTTTACTGGTCATTGTTGGAGCAGAAAGTCTCATAATGTTTGAACTTTCATTTATACAAAGTTGTTGTATAGTTACTTGAGCGATAAATAACAGCTACATAACACATTTGGATAAGTTTTGTCTTATTTTATGTTTGTTTAAAGGAAATACATGCTGTTTTCAGTCTCTGCACTGGTATCGGTAGACGTCGGGTATCAGCAGAAGATATAGTACTGAAATCAGTATCAGAACTGAAAAAGTTGGATCGGGACATCCCTAATAAATATAGTAAATGGTCACATTTTTATGTAGCGCTTTTCCACCTTCAAGGCTCAAAGCGCTTTACATCAAGGAACCACTCACCCATTCACACACACATTCATCACCAGTGTACAAGGCTCAAAGCGCTTTACATCAAGGAACCACTCACCCATTCACACACACATTCATACACCAGTGTACGCAGACACTGGGGGAAAGGTGGGTTACGTGTCTTGCCCAAGGACATAACGACAGCATTCATCTGTGAGAGCTGGAAACTCACTGCCAACCTGTGGGTCAGTGGATCTGACTGCTCTCTGCTGACCACAGTAGGTTCTGACCAGTAAAGTGGCAGCACTGGCACAGCGGTTTTCAAAGATAATACTACACCAAATATGGCACTTTTCTGAACACTCAAAGGTATTTAAAATGAATACAACTGTACATTTATTGTTGATCCATAATATTTGAATTCGAATGCCTTTTATAGTTTTACAAGTACATTTGTTCATGCGCAATACAGCTTTAAAATAGTTGATATTTAAGTGCTGTAATTAAGAGGCAGATTCAGTACAATTTTTTTCTAATTTCTTTTTGTACTATGAGGAAAAATACTCATTTGTATTACATTAATAACCTTGTTTTTATTATTATTATTATATATTGCCATAACTGTTTAAATATAACAGTAACCAGACGGCTCTTGGGCATTGATGTCTATTTTACTGACACAGACTAGCAAGTCAATGGTGAGCTCTGTATGACCCAAAGTCAGATCAGGTATAGATGAAAATGGTGTTCACCTACTTCCACCCCGCTCACTTTTATTTCCAACTGCTACTAATCCACACGTCTGATGTTAAGATGGAGTCCCATTCATTTAAATGGAGAACTAGATAAAATCCAATAAAGCCAATAAAATATGATATAAAGTTGGTTGATTTGTGTGTTCAGTGTTCATGTGGACCAACAAGTCAACACTGCACATTTCTCTGGGAGGCTTGAAAACAGCTTTGTAGTCTCGCTGTTGAGATCAGCGGCTGTAAGCAAAATCATACAACCGGAAATAGGTCCACAGATATGGAGGCGCCCATGGCAACTTCCTGAATAAGGTGAATACACAAAGCCGGTATTTGAAAGTGATCAAAATGTGTCACAATCCCCATGCTCTCAAAACCATATACTAAGTACTCCTACAAATATTTAATGTACGGCTACTTCATTTGCTATAGGCTACTGCTTATTCATACACTTGAACTGCCATATTGGACAAATGACGCGCAATTCTCACCAGTCACTCACATCTCTTCGCTCTTGTCAAACGCATTGTATAAGTTACATTTACCCAAGCTGCCGGCGGTCCTCCTTCATTTCCTCCTATTGACTATTTGGATAGACCACTCTTTTTATTCTCCGATACGAATCTCAAAATTCTCTCTCCCCCGCTGTTCCAAAGACGACGCGCCACAATTCCGATTAATTACAGGTGTATGAAATCTATGCAAATCTCCTCCATTTTATTCCAATCCCGGAAGCTCAATAATAGACTATTGCGGGCTTCCCAAACACTCCGTCTTCCAGTGACATTAAAATTCATGGTCACCTTGAAGAGACTGTCGGCGGCTCTCACTCCTGCGTTTCAGGAACACAAACACTTGTTCTTCAATATCCCAGACACACGGCACACACATTGGGAAACCGCGATGAAATCTCCAGTCTACGCGCCGCCAAATGGACAACTTTCATCTCGTTTCTAGCCGGGACTGCATTGTTTTCAAAGTGTACTGAACCCAAAAGAGATAGGGTAAAGCCATTTTGTGTCAGGAATGAGCAGGAGATGGGATAAAGAAGAAAAAGATTACATTTTCCAATAGGGAAGAGGCTGAGGGGAGTGGGAGCCAGTATAACGCTTGTATTATGGTACTCGGTCATGCGATGTTGATGTGAACCTGATCAAGGCAGGTGGACATGTCGTTCAGTAGACTTTAACGAAATTTTCAGGTAAACAAGTGGTGGTAAAACAGATTGTTTTCCATTAAAGGTGCACTGTGTAATTTTTCTGTCGCCTGCTGATTTCCATGGTGATGTTATTGCTTTGTCTGGAATGCTCCACTGTATGACATTAAACTAATCTATTTTATTGCTATAAAAATATTTTGAAAGCATCTATTTTTATATGAGCTTGGTCTCGTTTCCGCAGATCTGACCTGTAACTTGGCTTGGCGGCAAAACCTCAAAGTTACACAGTGCACCCGGTAATGTTTTCAAAAAGTTGGAGTGTTTCTCTTCACTATTTAAACAATATATTTACTCACACAAATCAAAAATCACCACTGACACCTAAATACAGATTAGTAAGTACCCACACGGAACCAAGTGGTATGAAACTTCTACTTCTACTATTAATACTATACCATTACTACGAATTTTATCATAATACAGTGCATTAGTCATTCATTTTCAGCCTGAAAAAGTGGTAGCTACATTTGCCCTGGGGCAGACCGACAAAATGTAGCTGCTCTTCTGTGCCGATGGCTTTTTTGTCCTCCAAACATAATTTACACCGAGACACTGACACAAAAGTAAAGTGAAGAAAGAACTTCACCACTTTAGACAATATCACAAGGTTTGGCCAGCAATACAAAAATAAATGGCTAGTTTACTAAGATAAGTACTGTATTACCGTGAAATATATGTTTTTTTCTTCATTATTATGCATTTTTTGGCTGGTGCGACTTATACTCCAGAAAATACGGTATATGCATTATGTTTTTTCATTTTTTTTCTGGTGAGGTGTCCACTACCTGCTGTTCTCTGAAGATGTTATTGCTTTGCCTGGAATGTTCCACCGTATGGCATTAATTGTATCTGTTTGACATTTATTTTACTGCTCAAAAACACCTTGAAAAACATGCAACAACATCTCAGAGGAAACAGGCAGATGGCAGAAAAACCTTTAAACTGAATACTTTTCAGAACCTGTACAGAGATTTTAACTAGGCCCCATAGAGACACGGGGAAATATTGCAGTTTACATTATATTACCTAAAAAAGACATTTGGATTTCAGATTTAAAAATGACAATTCCGATTCAATTGAGATTTTTTATACCAGACAAATTACTACCATTTATCGCTTTGCATTACACACACTGCATTCATACTGAGCGTCCCTGTCACATAACCCCAAATCTCTTGAATCAAAACATCTGCTCCTGTCTTTTATGGAAGGAGAAAAGATTACATTTTCCATGCGCGCGTCGATGGCTGAGGGGAGCAGGAGCCAATGTAACGCGTGTATTACGGCACTCAGCGATGCATTATTGATGTGAATGTGATCAAGGCAGGTGGAC
>KN470819.1:11901-26872 GCA_000787095.1 Periophthalmodon schlosseri | reverse complement strand
CGTTCTCTCCCCAAGACGGTGGTGACAAGATGGTGGGACGCGAGGGGTCTGCATGTACCGCGGCTGTTATTCCCTGTTAAAAGATTTAAATCGCTGGGGTATATGATGGGCCCTTTTGATGTTTGATAAGCACAGAGCGAGGGAACAAGGGGAGGACAGAGGAGAGGAGGTGGAGAGGTGGAGCGAGGAGGTAGAGGAGGCTTGTTACTAGAAGGCAATCTCCATCTTTGTGCGAGGAGAGGAGGGGAGGGGATGTGTCAAAATGCGTCCGCAAAGCCAACAAAGACCAGATAAAAGGCAGAGGTTGAGGCTGAGGGCAGGGCCTGCTGTGAGGCTAGAAACACTGCCAGAGCCAAGTTATGCCACTCCGAGAAGTTCACTGTGGATAATGGTCAATTTGACAGTTATAGGGGGAGGACAGGCAGGAGTAAAGGAGAATTTAAATGAGGTGGCCTGTGCCAGTGGTAATTAAAAGAGTTAATTGTCTTTGTGGCTCCTCTGTGTTTTTGATGTCCATAAAAACTTTTAAACGTATTATGTGTTTGCCAGGAAATAAGGTGCTGTGATATATCATAGCACTAACAATTATATAATAATGCATTAATCATAGATAGCACTTTTCCAAATGCTCAAAGTCACTTTACAATTTCGTGCATTATTCATTCACTCCATACTCAGCGGTGGTAAGCTACTACTAGCGCGGGTGCCAAACTGCAACAACTGCCCCTCGGACCACCCACAAGGCAATGTAGGTGAAGTGTCTTGCCCAAGGGCACAACAACAGTTTTTGCCACTGCTGCCCCACTGTGGCATTTGATATTCACAGCAGTCTCCGTTCCAAGTACCAACCAGGCCCAGCCCTGTATAGCTTTCGAGATCTGACGAGATCAGGCTTTTTTTCTTCTTTTTTTGACTGAAGGAATTTTATAGAACATGAAGTCAGCATTTATTTTTAATGGAACACTTCTGGACAAACAAACTCAATAATTTTAATTTGCTTTTTCTGGGTATTTTCTTACAGTCATGCATATATAGGTTCATAAGCAACAAAAATAATGAACTATTTCACCTGAACAATCTATGGAGAGTTGATATCACTGAGTTTCCCATAGAGAGATCTGTCTACTGCATTTGACCCATCCTTCAAGCAGCAGCAGCGGTCGGCAACAAGAGTTTAACACAGTTCACAGATCTTGACCCGGGGTAAAGCTCAAGACTACCTGGAGCTTTGGTTCTTTCTGTTCAATTGTCCAAAAAGGAAGTATTGATCCAAAAAAACATCATATAAAGTATCTAGGTATGTACTCAGAAAAGGTTTTCATTTTCAATCATTTTCACTTTGCAGTGTTTTGACTCACCACTGGTTGCAGACATTGGTCAAGGTTCGCCAAGTTCATACATTGACTTTTCAAAAACCTAAATTCGTGAAAAGTTTTATCTTTGATGTGTAATGCATTGAACTATATCTCAGAGAATAAAAACCTAGAGCAGGGCTTTGATTGGCCGCTCTAAAGCCTGATTAGCCCATTGTTTTGTTTATGTGCGCTCCTCTGCCTTTCATGCTACAGCGACTGGGAGCCAGATGGAAGATGCTCTCTGCAAAGGGAATACTAAAGATCTGAAAGCGTTTTAGAAACAATTAAAATCTTTGATGGTTTAATCTGTTCACATCAAAAGCAACAATCCCTCTGTTTGATTTTCTTCTGATGACACAGTAGAAAATGGATCCCGCCAACTGTTGTAAACACACTGCAGAGCGTAGCCTACAGACACAATCAAGCCAACGCGACGTAATTAATCAGGAATGGAAATGAGCGCATAAACAGTCAGTGCTGGTATTAAAAATGGATGAGTGTAGGCAGAAGTCTGATGGAAGAATTTGAACTTTTTACTGTTACCAAAACACAACAAAATTATGTAAGTCATTGCTGCTTGAGGTCGTAAGACAACTTTTACACCTTAATTGATCCGTTTAGGAGCTGTGTGATGGGTAAGTTAGCTTTAAGCCTTAAAACTTCAAAATGTGTTTCTCAAACTTTTTACATCAATTTACCATCTAATTTGGCTTTCGGAGTACCACCAGATCTAAATCCGGAATTTATCAGGCCTAAATTAGTGTTAAACATGGTAAAATGAGACTGATCCATGGATAAGATAGTTAGTTCTAAATAATGGTTAACCCAAAGGAGGACAAAAACATGAATAAATAGTCACATTTTTACATAGCACTTTTCCACCTTCAAGACACTCAGAGTTAAGTGTCTTGCCCCAGGACACAAAGACAGCACTCATTTGTGGGAGCTCGAATCGCACCGCAGACCTGTGGGTTAGTGGATCTGACCGCTCAACCGATGATGTTTATGTCGAGAGCGGGATTCATAACCGCCAACCTTCGGATCAATGGACAAACACCAACTGAGCAACTGTCGACAACAGATTTGTCTCTAAGTAAAACAAATATTGAAATGGCAGAAGAAACATTACCTTAAAATATCAGGAATCCTCTTTTTTTGTACAGCACATTTCATAAACACAAATAAAATAATAAAAATACGATAAATTAAAATGAAATAAAAACACAGAGGACCACGCAACTCGTGCTGTGTTAAAAGTCAGAGAATAAAAGTGGGTCTTAAAATGAGACTTAAAACATTCCACTGTGGGGGCGTTTTGGACAAGGGAGGGACAGAGTGTTTTCAAAGTTTGGAACCCCAATCCTGTCTTGAACGACCAGATTTAGGGTGCTTTAACCACCGAGGATAAACTACGGTCCTGGTTAGCCATTATAATCATCTAAAGATGCAGCAAGTTAAATGCAGATACATGGATTGAAGTTTTGAAGAAAAGTTAAAATATTTGATAGTTATTTACAGAAATGAGGATGTGATGCCTAATTAATAGCTGTAGTATTCATCAAATTATTATTCCCTACAGTTTTAAAGGTATTCATCTGGACACCCTTGGACTACTCCTGCGTGAAGGAAGAAGCACATCAGCATTACTTTTACAAATGCTATTTTGTGAATTGCTTTTTTGCATGCCTGTAGTTTTTTTTTGTTTGTTTGTTTTTTTCAAACTTTGATAATCACATTTTGTCATAGTAGCCTAAAAGTGTTTTCACAGCTATTGTTTCCCAGATTTACTTTCTAAGGTATGTTTATACCTTATCGACACATTCTTAAGTGGGAACGGAGCCACGTGTCGACTAACCTCATCACCCATCTGAGATTTGCACCTGAGCTGTGTTTACATTTGTCTAAACGCAGTGTAAATTGAATTCTCCTGTACGCCCCCGATAGTGAGTACAAGTGTAAAGTGGCGTGTACCAAGCTGTACATGGTCCTCCTTTGGGATAGTCTCTCCGAAACGCAACCCTCTCCCTTCTCTCCCCCTCCCTTACCCAGTTATTGTTCCATCAACCCTCCCAACGACATCCGCGAGAGAAAATAATCAATATCGCACATGGCAGGCCGCATCCGGGAAGACTGCGCTGTAAATTAACTTGACAACGGCGATGAAAAAGGAGGCGAGGGCGCACTGGAGATCTGTTTGTCTCCTCAGAAGAAGTAGCAAACGGGGGAACAATTGAATGCAAAGTGCTCGTTTTCTCTGCGACTTTTCCGAGAGCCGGGACCCGCACCCCTCCCGACCCCCGGAGATCAGAAGGTGACACATCAAATAGCCTGTCACGGGAAAAGAAAAGCCAGTAATGGTTGGCAAAGACGCAGAGGCAGTTTTTGAGTATCTCCGCTGCTGGGCGTCTTGCATTGCTCCCCTGTCTCTCGGTTGGGGTATCAGAGGAGGCGAGCGCAGGCGGAGAGGGATTTGATCTTGATGGTTGGGTGACATTTTGGGATGAGGGATAGCGGTTAGTGCTGAACAAGGGGCTGATCAATGGGGCGTTCAGACAGGCCCCGATGTGAGGTGGAGTTATGGGATGGGAGCTCTGAGAGGCACATAGCACTGTCTGGGTTTGCTGTAAAAGACACTCTTCACTTTTAGGGGGCGCGCAGAGACAGAGGGATGACAGCTGACGATACTGACCTGCAGACCAATTACACCAAGCTTCTGTAAGCTGCTGGTGTTTTTGTAAGGGGAAGAATAGCTTTGAAGAAATTAATTTGAAAAAAAATGTTAATCAGAAATGTAATCAGAATATTCTGTAATTTTCACGTAGCAAATGGAGAATCATTGGTTCGAACCCTGCCTATACAGACTACACAGTATGCAGGTTGTTGCAGCAGGAAGGGCATCCCACGAATACATTTTACCTTATGGGGAATTCATTCATTCATCTCAGAATTTTTATTGGTTCTCAGGCTTTCTGCTAAATTGGCCCAAATAGGCAGCCATTTTTAAAGCCAATTGAATTAATTCTGCCACGATAACCTCGATAACCTCACAGCAGTGCGATACAAACCTCAAATTAAAAGCATGTAAAATGCACCCATCTGAGTGACTCCGCTACAAATTTGTTTCAAGATGCGGCCCTCAGTGAAAAAAGTTTGGACATCCCTGACATAGACCTATCATTTTA
This sequence comes from Periophthalmodon schlosseri, assembly GCA_000787095.1. Taxonomy (NCBI): domain Eukaryota; kingdom Metazoa; phylum Chordata; class Actinopteri; order Gobiiformes; family Gobiidae; genus Periophthalmodon; species Periophthalmodon schlosseri. The sequence continues at coordinate 22,335 of KN470819.1, read as the reverse complement.
TATATCTATTTCTGAAACTTTAATTGAGTGAATTAAGTTATTAATGTGTTTTTAATCACTATATCCACTGCCATGCCTTTAAACTCTAAATATTAGCATTTTTCTAAAAGTCTTTGAGAGAAGTGAATGGGTAATTTATTTTCGCAGCCTCAGCTAGCTTCGACTGATGAGCTCCATCTGTAAACTATGCTTTTTACACTTCAAAATTATTAGACCAATCAAATTGCAATGATCACTGTCAAGTATTTTAATTGTGTCATACACCATACAATTTAATAGTCCTCAATATAGTGTACCAGAGCTGCATCAGAACTGACAAAGCTATGTGAGTGGCGAAATGTATTAACTCTAACAAACTTTGTCCAGTCAACACAATTCAACTTTTTTCCCCTATATTTCTCAATATACGATATATACAAGAACATATTGGCATTGGTATCATTTTTCTGCTGTCTATGCACTGTTAAATTTTAGTTTCTGCCCTAAAAGAAAATCTGCTCTAAACTAAACTTGCGCTGAAAAAAGTAAAATGGCGTTTGAGAGTGAAGTTCCTGAGGACGTGCATCGCTGAAGTCACTGCCTGTGTAAGCTGAAGCAGCAGAACTGTCAGCTCACCTTTCACCAACGTTAGTCAGATTTGAAACGCTTTAAAATATGAATGATCAGGTCACAGCCATAACCTGCTGTAGTTTGATGACTATAATGCTCAACTATAGACAGCTAAGTTCAAGTGTGTTGGAAAGCAGAAGAAATGAGTATATCATAAGTAGGATACTGACAGTGCAGATTTGACAGGTGATACTTTGGCTTCTTCTGCTACATTCATGGAAAAAGGTTTCTTGCCCATGATCAGGGATGATTTTAGTTACATTATGGTAGATGTTCACCACAATTCTAAAGTTGGTCATTTCAGTTTTGCCATCTCTCTTTCACTTTCATTGAAAACAATCGGAAGTGATATTAACGCTGCATATTGCATACATGTTTTTTGTTATAGTTGTCTACATGGATGTCATTTATGTAACACTGTAGAAGAAAAAAAGCTTTCCCCCAAATAAATAAATAATAAGTAAGTCTCCTTGTCAAAGCCTGATCTCGTCAAATTTCAGAAGCTAAGCAGGGCTGGGCCTGGTTAGTACCTGGATGGGAGGCAGCTGGGAATACCAGGTGCCACAATGGGTCACCGGTGACAAAAACTGTTGATGAATCCTTAAGCAAGACACTTTTGCCTAGTATGCATGTGGCGTGTGTGAGTGTTGGTGGTGGTTGGAGGGGCTGATGGCACCAGACAACTGTGGCTATATGGATTGAATGAATGATGCACAAAAATTGTAAAGCAACTTTGAACATTTGGAACAGCACTATATAAGACTAATGCATTATTATTATTATTATTATTATTGCTACTACTACCACTACTACTACAACTACTACTAATAATAATAATAATCGTACAATCAAATGGATAGTGGTACTGTTGCCACAGTATTGGTTCTATCAAGCGTTTTTCTATGGCTTTTTATGGACTTTAACAGGAAGAGACGTTATTAATCTAAGAATGGAAAGCTCAAAAAAGTTGAAGTTTGTTAACATTAGCAAATAGAAGCAATATGGCGGCCGGTGGCAAAAAAGATAGCAGCATACCATTTTTTGCGTAGTAACACTAACAAATAGATGTTGTATTGGTTATTTAACGCTTCAAAAGGTACATTTAGCATAGTATGGAAGGATAAACAGGGTTGTCTTTCAGAGTTTGTGAGTAGTAGAACGTAATGGCAGCACCCAGCCTGTAACTGCACTGATATTTCTCTCCTTAAATCTTTGACCCGCGCAGACCCTGCTAACATTTTTACTCCCTTTGAATTGTGCTAAGGTTACTTCTCGGCAGCTGGGGTGACGGCTTTCTTTTGTCAGCTGTCCCTCTCCACTGTTACTAAGCCCTATCAAAGAGCTCCAGATGAGACAACCACTGGCGCACCCAAGTACAGAGCCACGGTGCCACGCTCCCTTGGGTGCCCGGTCACCGAAAGAGGAAACGCGGTAAGGATCAAATGCCAACAAGTACGGCGAATCAAAGGCGAAGACATATACGGGCGCACACCTTTTACCATTTAGAGGCAGCTGCAGAGAAGCCACACTTTCATTATGGATGTAATGGAGAGACGACCAAGGTCACGAAGCAATCACCGTCCTGACACCTAGCCCAGCAGGCAGCCGTTGTAGCTCCGAGTGCGGTTAGCCACTAGAGCTGTCTTACACATAACAACGCCAGGCGAGAGAGAGGCCAAAGGCAATGTCACGGGCCACCTCTCCATCGATAACAGCGCAAAGCAGCGGTAACAGAGATGTCTCAGGGCACAAAAGGAAGCCATGTTCAGGGATGTGCGGACAGAGAGCTGACATGTGTCCAAACAGGATAGAGATGTAGGAGACAAGGGGTGAACAGCACTGGCAATATGCGCTGGTGACCATTCACACCTTCAATGTATGCGGCACTGTTCTAATATGAGGTGGATTCAGACGCAGCATGAGTCAATGGAGTATATATAGATTTGATTTGTATTGCATTTATTTGCACTTGCATCGGCAGTCACAGCTGCCCTGGGGCTGATTCAAGGATATGTGGCACTCATTCTTTGCCAGTAACCTCTCCGACAGACATACTAACACATTCTCACGGGCAGTATAAATGCTTTGCACAAGAATACATTTACAACAGTGAAAGAAAATACAGTTACAATTGCGTTGTTTTATATATATTGAATGTATACATCTTGGTATGGCTTATTATTTGCTTTTGTGCAATCTGTCCACATCGCAAAAATGAAGAGAATCAATGTATTCATGTCAGGACCATAAGTCAGTGAGATTATTGGATGGGGCAGTGTAGTATTGAATTGCTAACCAATCATTGTAGGTATATTGTCTGTTAGTTTTAATTGTATAACTTTTTACTAACAATTATTGACCCTCGCTCTCAGTTTGTCTTTGTGTTAACCTTGCATTTAAAATATTATTCAAAACAGTTCCAGACTACTTTTTGGAGGTAACAGCCGCTCTTACAGGCAGAAGGCATAAGAACAGTCCCGGTCCCACTCGGCTCCTCCCTCCCCTGTAGAGCGCCCTGTGATTAGTGAGGCTAATGAAGGCTAGCTCTGGGCCCGCTGTCCCGCCTGACCTCTGGGCCTCTGGGCAGGGCGAACGCCGGACTTCCACAGTGTTTAACATGATTCTGCGCTAAAGCCATTAACCCCGCCCCGCTCCCCCCAGGATCACATCTGCCGCAGGACTGGACCCAAACCAAGTCTCCGTGGGCTATGAGACTAAATACCAGGGTCCATGGCTAATTAAGGCACATTATGCTTTCATCTGCCCTCGCTGTACCTTCAACCTTCAACAGACAAGGCGAGAATATAACTTCATTTGAAATACCAAGAATATTATTATTATGGTTGCTATATAATGTTAAGTAAAAAGGATTTTAAGGACACATATTTTGTAAATTTTACTTTTTGTGCATGTTATAACATTGTTCCCTCATCAAAACTATACCTGGAGTATTTATCTTATATTCAGACCTGTATTCAATCTACTCCGTGAAAGCACTCAAAAACATGCAATTTTGAATTTCCCTGGATTGTTGCATCACAGGTCAAAGTCCAGAGATCTCCCGCGTTCATTAAAACTGCATACTTCTTTAAGCACGTCGAGAAAGGTTCCTAACCCTAGCTGTCGATAGGTTTTTCAATAGTAATTCCCTCAGCTGCCAGTGCATCTGTAAGAACAAGGTTTCTACTGTGTGAAGGTAGCCATTATTTTAAGTTCTAAAGGAGGAGGAGAATTTCAGTGCAGTGGTTCCTTCTGGGTACTCCAGTTTCCACATTAATCCGAAACTTGAACGGTAAAATAACCAAACAAAAAAAAAAAGTGAGACGTGGTAATAGCAATGTGTTTGTGTCAGTAATTGTACTAGAAGCAGTTTTAGAAGTAGCAGATGTGTATTGGCAGCGCAGGGGCTGATTTGCTTGCTCTACCGTCTCGACCTTTTTTGGGACCTTCCTGTACGGATTTTACCTGGTGACCCCTTACCTGGATGGCTTTCTTTGAGTATTCCAGTTTTGCCCATCAACCTAAAAAGCATGCACAATAGGCCAATCTTAATTACGTATTGTAATTACCAAGCCTAGCTCAAGATCTGGAAATTGGCCCCTGGTGCTGCACTGTGGCGCCCTTTGCTCCTGACAGGTTACCCCAGTGGCACTGAAGGATGGGTCAAATGCTAAGTAGGGAGCATTACTATTACTATTACTCCTTCTGGTACCTAACCTCAGTAGTACCAGCATGAGTACCATATTTTCCGGAGTATAAGCCGCACCAGCCAAAAAATGCAAAATAATGAAGAAAAAAACATATATTTCACATATAAATCACATCTGAGTATAAGTCGCACCGCTGGCTAAACTATGAAAAAAGTGCGACTTATAGTCCGGAAAATACGGTAATAGTAATAATTGTAGTGTGAACCTTTGTAAATACTCCAACACAATGAAAGGCATATAATACATTTACTCTTTACTTTTCATATAGAGTAAACACAGTTGTCATCTTAACCGTTTTAGCTTTAATTTGTTACTCAGTCTAGTATCTGATCACCTGCCTCTCCATTACACAAATATACTCCTTAGAAATGTGTGATTCCTTCTGTTTTGGCAAAGCGAACACATTTCCCTCTTATTCTAAACTCTAAACACTCTTTGTTATGTTCCTCCTGGAGACATGAATCGGTAATGAGCATTCTGTGAGGCTGGTCGGAGGTTGCGCATATTCTTTTACTGCCTTTGACATAAAAAATGTGACTCAAAAGTGCGTCAGATGCCTTCCCCAACTCTCTCTCCCCCTGTTTTAAGTGCGCTCCGACGCCGCGCATTCTCAGTCATTATAGGCGCTGTTGTTGTGTGTTTGGCCCAGCATGAGTCCTCTGCCAGTGATTACACGGCGAAGAAGACACCTGTCACGCGGCACTGCTACGAGCTGTCAGGGCTGCCTACAGATTGGCTGCTTCTCATACAAATGCCTATAGTAAATGACAAACCATATGTGTCTCCTTTGTGTCTATGGGGGGAAAAAACACCCGATTCGTAAACAAATGGTGAATTACAGACAGAAAGAGCAAGATTTGGATCATTCTGGCAACTGCAAATCACCGCATTCAAAGTCGTGTGTTGTCACTGAAGATAATTGAGCAGTTGTGATTTTTTTGTATCCGCAGAATGTAAGCGGTAAATTACGGGCGATGGCATATTTATACGTGCAAGCAAAGGGAGTTGATAGTCAGCAGTCACCATTATAGCAGTAGCCTCACAGATGTGTGTCAAGCTTCGTGTTTGAAATATGAAATGCGCAGTCAACTCGGACATCTCAGTGGACAGGAATGTAGACACGATGGTCATTATCAACATCTGTCAAACGGAGTCTCTTCTTTTATACAGACATTTTTTTTTTTGTTCTTTAGTTGTATATAGTTATTGATAGAGCGATTCATAAAAAGGTTTAATTACAGACTGTTTAGTTATTAACATAAAGTGCTTAGTATAGTTTTCATTGTCCAGCACAGCGTCTGAGGACTCATCTCCAGATATTGTGCTAGGCTTGGTCAAGACTAACTTTTTACCTATTATGCACGTACACTGTATAGATAAATGAACGTAGCTAACCCGCTAACCTAGTTACAAATAGGAAGTGGTCATGAGCACGCTTCCAGCTCCATCGACTCGGCTCCAATTCACTTTCTACTGAAAAACTGTTGCTCCTCTCTCCGTAACTGCTGCTGTCAGGCTCGTCATTTTGGTCTTAAAATGTTCATCTTAATCCGCTCTACAGGATCCTATGGTTTTTATTTCGCTATTGTGTCCGTAAATCAAGATATGAGCATTAACAACAGACAAATCAGGTGTCTTCTTTCTTGAGGTCGGTCCCGCTGGCGTTAGCAACAGGTTTGATTGACAGTGTTGCTAAGCGCCTCTCTGCAAAACCAGCGGTGCGGGCAGGAAGGGGCGTTACCTTCAACAGCCTCGCTCCAGATTGGCTCTTTGGTTGCTATGATACTTGTGGTCAGAATTCCAAATATGAAACTTGGCTCCAAATTGGACCCTATAACCGCGAGCTTCATTTGACTGGAGCCGAACGCTATGGGTGACGTCACACTGCATTAGTCCACTTCTTTATACAGTCTATGATTGTGCATTTTTGGGTGGATGGGGGAAACCGGAGGAAACTCACCCAGACACGGATAAAGACATGCAAAAAACGAACAGAGAGGCCTAGGAACCCAGAACCTTCTTGCTGTTAGGTGAGAGCACTAGCCACTCAGCCATAGATTTATGGTGTTACAAGTCTAGCCTTGTTTGTCTTTGTGCTTACTAAATGTATTTGACAGAAGACTATAGGTGACGTCCTCTTTAAAGAGCCCATGTTACGCTATTTTCTGATCTATGTTATAATGTTGTTTCCTCATCAGAAACATATCTGGAGTTGTGCTTTGTTCATTCACACTCCTCATCAGAAACATATCTGGAGTTGTGCTTTGTTTCATTCACACAAACCCTGCATGTTTAAGCTTATTTCTCTCAAATAGGAAACACTACCTTGTGATGTCATGTGGTAATACAGGAAGTGCTCCACTGTGTTTTTAAACTCCATGCACAATCACTAGAATCACAAGGGTGAACATAGTATTTTGAGCTTTGGAGATGTAGACAGACTAATAAAAAGGGTTACTCAAACGTGTGAATGAAACAAAACACAACTCCAATTTTGCGTAGTATAGGACCTTTAACTAAAGTAACCATTCAGTTTATACAGCAATGAATTTGATAAAAATAAACCTCTATGATAGCGAAAGCGGTAATAGGTGCAGAAGGCCATGCTTTCATCAGTCTGTCCTAGGGCAGCTGTGGCTAGAGATGTAGCCCACCACCAAGAGTGACTGACTGTACGAAGTATGTATGAAAAGTGGTATTTAGGGTGTATATATTGTATTTGGTCCTGTTTTAATTATGATTTATTCCTTGTCTTGTCCAGGTTTAGTTCTGGGTTTAGTCTCAGTTTAGTTCCAATTCTGATGTGATGATTGTGCAAATGTGAGCAATGTTTGCAAATACTGTGTTTTTAATATTACTGCCACTAAAAACACACTTTTTTGATATGTTTATGAGGACACTGGGTAGGTTCTAAACATTCTCATGGCACATAGCTGTATTGAGTCTATTCTAGTTACGACAATTATATGGCTTCTAATATGATAACACAATGGCATTATCATAACAGCTTCCTCATTAACATAAAGCAACACAAGCCAAAGCAGTCTGCAGCAGGCCTGGTTGAGGGAAAGGACAGATAAATATTGTATAAATGAATTTATTGTGTAATGTGAGCTATCAAATTAATTACGGGGTCCACAGCTGTTGGAGGCGAATGTGGCCATGAATTTTTCAGTGCTACCACTTCTGCCTAAGATTTTACAATAAATATTTCTGGAGGTCCTGGATAAATATTTCATGTGAGAGCGGGGGAGATGAAAGCAGCGCGAGGATCCTGGGGACGCGGGCTGACACACGGCGCTGAGACCATCCACTCCAATCTTTATCAATGAAACCAGCACCGCGCGCTATTGCTTTAATTAGCCTGCTTTGTCAGCCACTGCTCTGTCAATAACGAGCGGCTCTGGGCATGCGGTCAGAGGAGAGGTGTCTTTATAGGACAGGAAGTGATGTAATAGAGTTCACGCTTTCTGCAAAGTCATAAAAACAACATACATGAAGATCACGCTTTATGATAACTACACCTTATGATAAAGCATGAAAAAAGACTTCATTCATAACAAATTGTTTATTAAAGGGCCCATATTACGGTATTTTCTGGTCTATGTTATAATGTTTTCTCCTCATGGCAAACGTACCTGAAGTTGTGTTTTGTTTCATTAGCACACAAATCCTGCATATTTAGGCTAAGTTCTCTCAAACGGAAAACACTCTCTTCCACCTTGTGATGTCATATGGTAATACAGAACGTGCTCTACTGTGTTTTTAAACTCCATACACCTTCACTAGAATTATTTTGATGATTTCAGACCTGGAATTGCCAATCTCTATTAAACAAAAGGTAAAAGGTAGCTGTTAACTTGAAAACATGACATCACAAGGTGGAACATAGCATTTTGAGCATTGGAGATGTAGACTAATAAAAAAAGATTACTCTGACATCACAAGGTGGAACAGAGCATTTTGAGCATTGGAGATGTAGACTAATAAAAAAAGATTACTCAAACATGTGTGAATGAAACAAAACACAACTCCAGGTCTGTTTTTGAGGCGGTAACAACATTATAACATGGCTTACAGCTCACAAGAGTCAATTTGACGTAATATAGGACCTTATACACCATGTTACCTTTTGAAAATGCTATATTCATCGAAACAACGTATTAACATGTTATATAAGTTTCACTTTTGGTTTTGATGCTCTGAGTCCTCCCTCCCTTTGCCTCCCACGCAAGGTCAACCCCCCTTCACAGCGCTATCACAACACAATCAGCATGCATCCCATTAATGAAACTACTGTACGTCGCATCAGGTTTGCCAAATTGTGTACAGTTTTGCTTTTGTATATTTATAGAGAATTGTCATGTGGGAGCATGGTTGACATACACTTGTGAATCTTACAGCTAACCAAAAGGATTGTTCGATTAGGGCCCGGGAGAGATTGAAAAATTACTGAAACATGCATGGATGACGTCTAAAACCTCTTCAGGCATGTTTTTGAAGAAGGAACAACGTTATAACATGGTAGACAGCTCAAAAAAGTCAATTTTGCATAATACCCCCTCATAAACAAGTTGAATTTTGAGCTATTATCCTTGCATCTATGATTTGATGTGCTATTTTGCCACAATTGCAAGCTGCTAACTTAAAATACAAATAACAACATTTTAAATTTGAACACTCCCAAAGCAAACATAAATATGCATTTGACTATTTGCCAAAAGTCAAAAGTCATAAAATAATTGCATTATTTTCCAAGACTTAGATTGGTTTACTCCCAAATATTTACTCTTGGTCTCATCTTACCATCATCTCTGAATGCTATCTGAATGTAATCTTATTGCCAATTCCTTGCAGACAGCCTCCCTTCACCTCAGCACCGGTGTCAAAACAACTTTTAATTCAAGGCTGTATCATTTATTTACCTGTGATATCCTTGAGACCACCAATCAATAAAACATCGACCTCTTATGTCTATTATCCAATTTTATGCTCAGAACAAAGATATAAACGCCTTTTATCCTCTGTTTTCACTGAGTTTCCATGGGCATTATCCCTATCCACAGACTGGTAAACCTCCATACCAAATTGTGTGGTATTTGTTTTGGTGATTGAGTATTCAGAGAGGATGCAGTGGTAACTAATTCAGTAGAGACATCTGTTTGGTAGGTAATACGCAGGCAATATTCCACCTGGGAGCGCATGGTTAAGCAGAGGGCCCTGAAAAGAGACCAGACCAGGGCGAGCGAAGTGGCTAATGATGAGGTCGGCCATGTTTGTACAGGATTTCATGTTTTTAGCTTTCAAACTGAACAGGTGAAGCCACATAGGTAAAGAGGAGGCCGGAGGCAAGCCGTGCTTATGTTACTGTGCTCTATTGAATGTTATGGTAGAACGTTTGGTTGGGAGCAAGAGGTGCTAAAAAGTTTAGTAATTGTGCTTGTGTTTACAGTGGTACACTTTAGCCCACCTAATGTGAGTTTGTAATATAATTGTGTTTTCATACTGTGTAATGGACACTGTGTTGGACCCTCTGACACCCCAATATTTTAGGTCACATTCATACCGTTATGTCACAAACGGTTCCCGTCACATAAAAGTGCTATGAAATAGGACTAAATTAACATTTCTTTCTACTTTCAATGGTGCAAATCTTTTATAAACTTGTCTTCTGTCCAAATATATCAAGAAATTATCAAACTTTTAAGAATAATAGATAGATATGGGGCATTTTGGGTGCAAAAGTCACCATTTTTGTATATAACAAAAACACAAAAAATACAATTTAAAAAAAAAAAAAATGTTTGGAGTGGATTATTTGAGTCCATAATTTACATCAACATTGACTTTGGTGCATTACTGTGTTTTTCACAGCAGCAGATTCATTGTTATACCATTGGCATTTACCAGGGTTTAGAGCCACATGCACTGTAAACATATAGTGCATTTACTGTAGGAATATATAATTAAATTTAACTTCTAGTTTTACTTTAATAATAAATACATTAACAACATGTGATTTTAAACACATCATTTTGTGAATTTTTGAATGAATTAGTGCCACTTTGAACAGACCAGAGGTTATAATTGGTTATCATGTATGAAATGTTCATTT
>KN470818.1:23281-49598 GCA_000787095.1 Periophthalmodon schlosseri | reverse complement strand
AGAGAGTAGAGTATTGTAGAGTTATTTCATGTTTTTTTCTTTTCTTCATAATTCCATATATCTCATATTTTGGATATCTTCCATGTGTATCTAAAATGTAGAAAGTAGTAATAATAAAATAATAAAAACACAGAATGAGATGGTGTGTCTAAACATTTTGACTGGTAGTGTAAATACACTTTTTCCAAGTACTTTTCTCTATAAATAATTTGGCTTGAACTCCTATGCACTTGGATCAGATACGTGGTCTGATCATAGAGATACTTTATAGTTTAGAAAGCTTTTGCCACACCCCCTTTTAGTCAAGTAATCGGTCAGCAAGGAATGTTGTTAGTCCATTCCAACAATCTAATATTTTGTTGTTAATTGCTATAGCAATGGTGCACATTTTTCCATCACTCTCAAACCTATGGATATCTTGTATGCAGGAGGGTAGTGGAACATTCTGGGCCCTGGGTTACATGTTCTATGATTTATTTACTTTGCATCTATGTACATATAGTAGCCCCAGAAGCCAATAGCATAGAAGCAGGATCTATTACTTCTCTTTTGCATCTGCTACTGTCAGACTAGACAAACTGGATAATCTAATGGTGAGTTTGTACGACAGATTGGTATGGTTTATTATTAATCATGTTGGACTTATAACTCGTGAAATGGACTGATGCCCTGTATATGACAGAACAAACATGTTTATACAAAATACCAAGATTATCTTCAGGTTTAGCACGATGGAATCTTAATTGAATTTGATTGTTGTCCATTGAAAGATATAATCCAGCCAGATTAGGCGTAATGGATACACTGACGTCACATAATAAACCTATTAATTTAATAGAGTGGATTGAAATCTCGAAATCTCATCAGATTAATTTCAGAATCAGCCCCAAAGGAAAACATTACAGATAACAGTGGTAGGGGTATTCCAGTGCTTCTAATATCTTTTCACACTTTTCTATTTGACTTTTCATGTTAGGGTTGCCACATTAAATCTTCTGTGTTGTATAGATTTAACACCGGATTCACGCTAGACGACCTCCTCTATTTTCTAAATGGGACAAGCATAGAAAGTACACTTGTGAACCTTTATGGCTGGTTTTATCGGCTTCAAATATGCTTGCATTAAGTGTTTTTGTGTAACGTTAACTGGGCAATTTTAACATGCAATAATTCAAGAGCCATTCAAAACCTCTTTTTATAATCATGTATATGACCGGAGATAGCCAGATAACTAATTTTATCCAGGATATGTTTTGTCTGTGGGTTGTGTTGTTGATGCCTCTTGGCCAGGACTCTCTTGAAAAAGGGATCTTCGAATCTCAATGTGAATAAAAAAATAGGAACTAATTTATTTATTTATTTGGCAGGGACAATGCAGTCAGACATAGTTATAAAACAAAGCTTGCAACTAATGCGATGCATACAGAGCATATAGCTAATTTCACATTTTCAACTCCCACACCTGGTTGGGCTTTTTGACACCACATTATAAAACAAAATTCATTAAAACAGCAATCAACGATAAATACAACAGTGTGACTATACACATGGTAATAGTTTTGGTTTGTTTTAAGCCAAGACTTAAGCCGGGAGGTGAACATTTTGAACTCAGAAATACTTAATACTTAATATCAGTGGGTAATGAGTTCCACAGCTTACAGCTCCTATAGAAAAAGACTGTCCATAAGATGCCCTGAACTGTGGGATTTGACAGTTTTAGTTTAAGGTGCTTCTTGTCACCCTGCACATCACAGACAGAAAAATGCTCAAGGATAAGATTAAAATGGTTCAGATTTAAACCAGGAATACACATAATTTAAACATGGGAAGAACACGCAAACCTCACGTAGATATCTTGGACTTAGTATCTGGACCTTCTTGCTGTAAGCTGTGTGTGTGCGCTAACCTCTTATCTTGCTAATAGTACCCTGACAGGTCCTCAGTCCCTTGAATGGAGGAGCTGTCGGGAATACCGTCTTATCTAAAAGCCACACAGCTGTTCTTCCCACGCCTTTAATTCTTTGAAGAAACACAACATGCGTTTGAGTGTAATCGTCCAGCCTTTCTGTATAAAATGCCTCTTCCCTAATATTCTCTGATGTGGCATTTTTACAACGCTGTCTCCCGCTGCAGCCTCCTGATTAGAATGGGGAGAATAGTCATTTGATTTACATGATGTTCATTCCTAATGGTACAGTGGAGCACAGCTGGGCGCTATAATTTTCCACGTTCAGAGCAGTCAGTGAACACACCTACACATTTTCCATCACAAAAACCCCATTTTGGCTTCCTTTTGCAGTCTATAGTCCTTTAATAAAATGTTTCATAAGATGTGACTGATAAAAGATATTGCATGACCTGGCATTTTGTTCTTTTCGGGGGCAGGTGATGAATGTGGTGGAGCAGGACGGATTTAGTCGGCAGAAGCGAGGGTATAGAAATCTGAATGATATTGAAGTCAACCTGAGCGACCCGCTATTCTCCAAACAGTGGTATCTGGTGAGTAATCAGCCAAGAATCTGTCTGCATGCTACGTGACCTTTACCTAGGACCAGCATTCTTCCACTTTAATCACCCTGATGCCAGACACATTCACCAAATCAACATTAATTTGTTAATTAGCCCAACCACTTGACTGTTAATTCAAGTGCTGAATTTTAAGCATTTGGTTTGTTAATTTCTTATTTTTGTCCAGAGGGCGGTTACTCACCTCAAACACACAATCTGCCCACTCTATCTGACCAGACCTGCTGTTGAACTGCACTGAAGCCATGTTATTATTGTACTTTGACTGCTCAAGCTGCTTACATTGCCCCCCCAGGGATAAATAAAACTATACTGAGTTGAATTATCCTTTTACAATTTTACAGTTACTCCAAAACGAGTCATAATATTGTGAAATTATTTTGTACTTTTTATAAACACATGATAACATACATTTACAAGATCTTTGAAAATGTCGAATGCTAATTTTATATACATTGATACAAAATATCTAATTGATTGATGTTGATTGAAGCAGTAAAAAAAACTAATAATTTTATCAATTCATTTACACAAAAACAAAACCCAACATGTGTTTTGTGTCATGGCCTTGCAGTTAGAATATTATTCTTTTGGGAGCTTTCTACTATGTTATAATGTTGTTTCCTCATCAAAAACAGGCCCGAAGAGGGTTTAGAAGTCATCCATTCATGCTTGAATAATCTTTCCTGGGCCCTATTCCAACCCTCCTTAGGGTTAGCTGTACGATTCTATCCAAGTCACTCAGCCCACAAGCCTGATTTCCCCTAAATATACAAAAGCATGATACAAAACAATACACTCCAACTTCACAAGCCTGATCAATGTGCAGTAGTTTCATTAGCAGATTTCACGCCGATTTTATTGTGATAGCGCTCTGAAGGGGGAGTGACTTAGCGTGGAGAGCAAAGGGCAAATGAACGTCAAACTTACTATAGGATTTTCAAAAGAATAAAAGGCAACATGGTGATCTAAATATGTTCTGTGTTAACATTTAAAACCCACAGAAATGTAATAACCTCTCTTTAAATTCGAGAGACATTTCATTTTTCATCGTACAGTGTTTCTTCAATATCAAGATTTTTCAGTTTCCTGAGAAAAAACAAAACAAAAAACAAACCCTATTCATTCATTTCAATACCTTCCAAAACCTTATTATCTTCGTCATTGTGTAAGCAACCTTCACACTTTTTGTCCAACTATGACGTTATTAGCATGACCTGTTCCTTGAATCCATTTTACACATCAGATAAAAGCTCTTAGTTAAAGCAACAACAATATGTGACATTTACCTCTCCTGTAGTGTACCCAAACACACACAAACATGCAGATATCTCCGACATTCTCTCCATAATGACCGCTCACCTCGGTGCTCTGACTCATAGATGGTTTTCATTTTGTGTGAGTGATTAGATAAACACAGGCCAAGCAGATGGGACCCCTGGGCTGGATCTTAACGTGGCAGAAGCCTGGCAACTGGGCTACACGGGCAAAGGAGTGACCATCGCCATAATGGATGACGGTGAGAGGGCAGTTGTTGGTTTTTTATCAAACCTTATCCGCGCTGAATTAAGTGGCAGTTTAAATAATGGCACAGCGAGAAGAAGCCAAATTGCTTTTCTTCGTCTTAGATATAATATCCAAAAAACAACCTTTTATCTAGATTATGCGTTCATTAGAAAGAAAGGGAATTGTTCAGTTTCTTATGGCACTAGTACTTAAAGCTACCATCCCCTCACCTGGCCTTTGTTCAGGCTCACCTGTGCTGTCTGGTCTTCTTCTGTCAGGCCAAGTTTGACTGAAGTAACATAGATAGCAACTAGTGGTGTTATGTGAGAATACAACGGGGGAATGTCGGCCAGATGGTAGCTTTAATGCCCCACTGTGAAACCTTTTAGCCAAGAAATTGTTAAAATAAAGGCACTTAAAAAATGTAAGAGTCAGGTTTGCATCTCCACAAACCTGACTCTTACTTGGCCTAAAAATCTCCATGACAAATGTTCCAAAGTATGGTTTTAACTTTTTATTTCCATGGAATCATGCAGGCACCACCTTCAGAAAGTTTCACAGTGTCGCTTTAAAGTTTAAACAACACCTGGTTTATGATACCTGCACCAGTAGCTGTTTTATCATTATTATTCCATAGAGCTGCTTGAGGACCCACCAGGCATGGAAATTGGTGTCAAACGAATAAAATGTGTTTGTTCTGTTTATTTTTGATTTTTCTGACAAATTAGTCTATTAAACACAATTGAAATGCCATGACATATTTGTTAATCAAATTGACATTTTAGTCATAACCAGTGAGAACATCTAATTTCAGTGTTCTGTCTTTTGTTCCTTTTTCTTAACTGTCGGAATTGCAAAATCACCTTAGTCATGAAATTACCTTTTTTGTTAACCAGCCAAAGCTTTCACAACACAATTTTTCCTTTCATTCCAGGAATCGACTACCTCCACCCGGACCTGGCATCGAATTACGTAAGTACCCTTTGTCCCTTAGTGCCAGTCAGTATGTCATGTCTCAGATGCAGGGGCCTTCCTGTGGCTACCCTCTGGCGTGACAGGTGCTCTCACAGCTCCTCTAATGGCTGCCCAGTCTCCTTACATTTTAGGGAAGGACTAGAGGAGGGAAAAAGCAAGAGAGAGGAGGCAGACGGTCGACCAAGCTGTTTAATGTTAATGCACCTCGCACAATGGCAGGCCGATCTGTCACAAGGCGCGATAATGCCAGGGTAGTTGGCGCTGCATAATGTGAAGCTTCGACTCCAGAATGCTGATAAAAAAACATAAAGGACGAGATGGATTGCTAAATGGGACATAGAAAGGCACAAGTTTGATCGAGCAATGCGTTACGTTCACCTGACGTCACAACATTTAAAACAGATCATTGAGTAATACAGAGCTGGAAGGCAAAGAGGAATTCTGATGCCTGAATGCTTTAGAGATGAGACAACGTAAAGATACTTTTTGCCATACAAAAGCCTGTAACTGAAAGAATGGAAGACAAATAAGTTTAATGCCATATTATGGAACATTCTGCCAGGCAAAGCAATTATTACAGAAAAGCAGGTAGTGGGCCCACCCCCTAAAACATGACATAGTGCACCTTAAAGGTGCTGTACTTGATTTTTACTGTTTTGAAAATACAAAAATCAGAACTAGTTCATTTTAAACTCTTTGCAGAGGTCTAATTGTATTCATCACTTTCCATTTGCATTCCTGGCACCCTAATTATTCACTACGATTAGGTTATTAGTTATTAACGTCGTCCCAGTACAGCTAACAACAAATAGCATGTTAACAGTTGGGCTGCGCTATATATTGCAGTCAAATTGAAATCACAATTTGAGTGGATACAATTAGCAAGACACAGGGGACAGTAGCTCAGTTGGTGTTTGTCCACTGATCCAAAGGTTGGCAGTTAAAATCCCCCTCTCGACGTAAACATCATTGGTTGAGCGGTGAGATCCACTGACCCGCGGGTTGGCTGTGCGATTCCAGCTCCCACAGATGGATGCTGTTGTTGTGTCCTTGGGCAAGACACTTAACCCACCTCGCCCCCAGTGTCTGTGTACGCTGGTGTATGAAAGTGTGTGTGAATGGGTGAGTGTTTCCTTGATGTAAGGTGCTTTGATTGCCTTGAAGGTGGAAAAATGCTATATAAAAACATGACTTTTTACCATTTACACAGCCTGTTATTTAAACAATGTAATTTCCTCTAAAAAGAACAAAATATCCTATCTAATCATGTCTAAAACCTGTTTAGACCTCTACAAATAGGTTCTGAATCGCTTAAGATTCTTGGATTAGTTTAGCAGTTCAGATTTCAGACTCAAATGTTAATGCTCCTGGACAGGTTTAAAATGCAGCAGTTCAAAATCCTACACTTTCTGGTTCTCAGATGTTTAAAAACGCTTTATTATCAGATGCAGACAGCACACAGATGTCTCATTTTGACCCTAAGAGCTGCTTCTACAATATATCTGTACTGAGGCAAAACAAATATTGCTCTACTACATGGACAAAAATTGGATACACCAACTTAAAAAAATGTATGAGGCAACATATGTGGATTTTCAGGTTGGTTACTTCTTTCAGAAACAGCGAATCCCCCATAGAGTTTAATAGGCTGTTTATGAACCCATTTTATTAGGCAGCAAATGTTTTGTCATTCAACCGTGACTCATGGTGTATTTTGTTTCATTACATCTCATCTGATAATTATGCATTGCTCTTTAAAACCAAATTGTCTGCTCCCACCTGTAGTGTGGATAAAATGTTATCTATTAGAAAAAAAAGCATCCCCAAATGTAATAGGCAAGGTGACAAAGCATCTCACTGTTGATCAACTGCCTGCGCTAGGCTAACCACTATGTTCTATCATGGTTCTTGAACAACAATGGCCCAAAATAACAGGAAAATCGCAGATGTGGCAGCACGCTTCACTGGAGGGCTTGTCTGACTGAAGACTGAGGAGAGAAAGAGCCTCTGCATGTGTGATTAGATGCTCTTCAAAGGATCCTTTTACAAAAGCTATGATAAAAAATACTTTGACCTAGCTTATGTGTAGTTACAATAGCTGGATATTATGCAAGCTGGCAACATTATGAGCTTCTATTATTCATGACTTCTCATTTGGAGTGAGCCTCGCGCTGTAAGAACTCGTGTAATACATTTGGTAGGATGAATGAAGGAGACTGTTTGTGTGCGGAGGTGAGAAATCAATCATCACAATTTTATGGCAGATTTATCAGGAAATATGGACTCCTACTTGAATAAATATGAAATTTGAATCATATTGGAGTGCTATGGGGGTGCTTTGTATTGCTTTGTGCAGTGAAAAAAGACATTTATAGCAGTGTCTTTAGGAGCGTTATAGACCCGGGTGTATCACAGATGTGTTTTATTGTCTCAGTGGATGTCTTGAGGATTCCCTGTAATTATCAGCAACATCGACCGAGCTGACCTTTTCCTATTGTCTCCCAAAGAAAACACGAGAAAGGGCGCGGGGGTGTATTATTGGATTGTGTGTCCCCTCTGAGCGAAGATGTTGTTGTTTGTTGGGCCCACTCACTCCAGCTAACATTTGGGAAGTTGCCACGGTAACAGCTATGACGCCACAATGTCCAAATATAAACTTTTCTACAGCTAAGCGCTTTATAGTGTAAGATATGCTCTGATATGACGATAAAGTAGGTTTTACTCTTGAGTTTAAATGGAGAAAGATATATAAATTCTCTTTATAAAAGCGTTACCAATTTTCGGGTGTCTTTTGATGGCCCTAACCCAGGTCTATTTTACCATTTTAGCAGGGTCATTCTTGAATCAGAAAAACTATAGATTATATAATTATCACCAAATAAAGAAGTCCGCCCATTTCTTTTTTGTAACCACACATAGGGAGAGAGTCAGTTCTTTTGGTGAGGGATCAGTCTTTTCAAAACACTTCAAAATGTGTTATTGTGACAGACTCATTCAAATATAATTTCTGTAGGACTGAGGACTGACTATTGGCTTTTGGTATTTTGATTCAAGGCCCAATTTCTGAAAATCTGAAAAACCTTCATAATTAAGCCAAAAGCTAATTTTGATAAAGTTGTGAATTATTGTAAGTTTTAACTAATGGAAAAAAACCAAAAGAAAAAAAGTTGAAGCTATGTAGAAGTATTTTACATAAATGAAGACTCTTACTTTTGTTTTAATCAATCAAGGCCAATACAACAGAACAGAAATTGTTTAAAAAATCACTCAATCAATGAATAATGCTGTTTGCTCCAGTCTTTTAAATTTCATTCTGTTCTCAGACATGATTGCTCATGCCAGTTTTTTAGTCATGACCCCCATAATAATAACAGTCGGCATTCGTGACTCCTAAACACAAAATGTAGGCTACCTGTGAAATGATAAAGCAGCCTTCTGTCAGGGGAAACTCAATGAGAGAAACTCCCTCTTTTGTCACGAGTGTCCTGTTTATTACAAAAGATAAATTAATTTGGCAGGCCACTCCATTTGAAGGGTTGTTTAGCCCTTTTGAATACATTTTTCCTCATATCATTGGAACCCCTTGAAATCATTCCGGAAGAAGCACTGGCCTATGCTCTATTAATCTCTAAACCTATCTCTTGTCTCTTTGTATTGGACCCTCCATAGCTCTTAAGATTGTCTCCTAAGACTCCTAACCTAAAGATGCATGGATAATTATTAGATATTAGCTGACCGACTTAGATGTAAATAAAAATAGTTTTGTCAGTAATCACACTCACTGATCTGATTACGATTGTCTTCAGTCCTATTTCTGACCTGGGACTTCTGGAGTCTTAGCCGTGTGGAGTAGCCCTCTGAGGCTGCGGTCACTGGTTGCTGGGAAAAGGTGAGGTGCCTGAGTACAACCAAACACATTTAGCCGAACCAGGTCGCTCACAGGACAGCAGGAGGAGAGCAGGCCTGATTGATGGCAGGTGATATGAACTTGAAAAGCACAGCGAGTGATTCATGGAGACGGCCCTATGTCATTTATTACCAAGGCTCAGTACTTTTCAGTCCATTTAATGAAAAAAGAAAGAGAGCGAACAACACCTACTGCTCTGCAAACTGTTTGGGACCAGTGAGTCTTTTCAAATCAAGCGTTCATGTGGTGAATAATAATAACATTTTCAGAACTCCAGAACTTTTGAAATTGAGAGGAATAGAAAAAAAAAATGAAAAATGTGTTTAAGGACAAATTACTGTGACAAATGCCAAAAAGTTGAATTGCTTTCAAGGTGCACTGCGTAACTTTTCTGGTGGAGGGTATGTCTACTACTTGTTTCCATGGAGATGTTATTGCTTTGCCTAGAAAGTTCCACAGCAGTTCCACAATAAAAACCATCTGTAATGAAATAAATACTAAATGGATTTAATGTCTTACTGCACTAAGTTTACATGGAGATAAGCAGCTGACTTACCAAACACTAGAAAAGTTGCACAGTGCACCTTTAAGTATATTGTATGTATTTGTAAGAAAATAACAAAACCAAGTCATTTATACTAGTGTTTAAAGGCCCTGTGCCCAATTTTTTCCATGTATTATAGACTGTTTTATTGTTCGGTAATCAGGAAGTGCACATTAGCATGTCTATTGTTGTTAGGTTTACCATAATGGCAAAACTTGGTCTATGAGAACTGTGAAAGGAGCTTAAAACTTCACAGTGAATAATGCTCAGAATGCATAAGGTAAGTGAGGAATAAATCTGGACCACTACAAACCTTAAAATAAAAATAAAAATAAACTAGTTCTGTTTTTAAAGACAACAACTTCAAAATCTAATAACTACATAAAACAGAAATGCATTTATATTTGAGGCATCAGTGGTAGTTGTGAAAGTAGATTGTGGTTAGCATATTCTCTTCTAGTCTGAGTGGGTCTCTAGAGTTTCCTCTGAAAATAAAATTGTAAAATAACAGTAGTAGGCCATGGCGCTTGGTGTTACATTACTCTTATCCACTGCTCCTGACAAGTTACCATAGCAGTTGGATTGAAGCTTAGTTAAAATCATCTTACACAAAAAGGTGCACTATGTAACTTTTTAATACCACCTGCTTGTCTCCATGGAGATGTTATTGCTATATGCCTGGAATGATCCACAGTATGGCATTAAACGATCCAATATTGGATCTATCTTGCATGTACTCAATAACGGGTGTTCATTGCTCATTCTTAGTGTAATAGGGGTTCACTTTCCATAGATCTGACCTGTAAGTTGACCTGGTGGTCTGCTTCTCTCCATGGAGATATATATTAGTTTAATGCCATTCTGTCTCCATGGAGATATATTAGTTTAATGCCATTCTAGAACATTCAAGACAAAACAATATAATCTATGGAGACAATATGGTGTACCTTCCTCCCGCTAATGAAACTACTGCACATTGCATCAGGTTTGTGAAGTTGTAGCGTGCAGTTTTGTATCATGTTTTTGTATATTTATGGAGAATTGTCTTGCGGGAGCATGGGTGACATAGGCATGTGGGCTGAGCATTGGACAAAACCTTACTGTAAGAAAGGTTTAGATTACTGAAACATGCATGGATGACATCTAAAACCTCTTCAGGCATGTTTTTGGTGAGGGAACAACGTTATATCTTTCTATATATATGGTAGAGAGCAAAAAAAAAAAAAAAAAAATCACACGAAAGCAATATATTAGTTAGGAAAAATTGAAAACGAGCTTAATTCAATCCCTTTCTAAACCTGTCATGCCGCCAGTGCCAGTGAACTGACCTCACTGATATCTCCATGTTCTAATGAATGACTTCCTGACATGTCACTGGAACACCATGTAAATTCTCCCCCCGCTGTAACCCTCTCCTTGGTTACCTTTTCTTTACCTGACAACGCTACGATGTTATTCCATTAGGTCAGGTAACTATTGCGGTTTGGCTTGTCTGCGCTGGACTGAGTCATCTGGTCTAAATGCCAGCCGTCTGCACTGTCAGAAAGGAGACTACCCCCAAGATTAATCTGATGGGCTGAGCTGTGCTGGGCTAATGACTCTCTATACACATCACTATGGGGCTGTTACACACTCGGAGAAATATGGACTGTTACACAAATCAAATAACAGTAAAATAGACAGGAACTGAGGGAGCAGACATGAAATACACAAGAGATGCAGGCTCAACATATGAAATCACTGTGGGAATTCTTTGTGTGTGCTGGCTGTGTCCTTCAGACCAAGCTATGCTGCTAATTACATTGACCGCATTGACATGGCTTTAAAACATAGAGCTTACTGTTTGATATACAGAATTGAATTGGATATAAATGTGGTACTGTGGTGTTTTAGGGAATGTAAGTAAGAAATCTCTCAAGTCTCATTGATTAAATTGAGTAATATTGTGTATTATGTAAAAGAGTGTATTATAAAAAGGATATGATTCTCAGTTATCAAATTAAGGACTATACTGTATATATGACATAAATTTGTCTCTGCTGTGGTCAGTTCATATATTGTTATATTAAAGGTACTAAAGTTTACAAATTAACTTGATGCGCTGAGAACAAACTGGAAATATTGGTGCAAATATGGGCAAAATTTTCAATATCGAACCAATCCTGATAATTGGAAACCCTGATACCAATGATACCATATAGGAATCAACATAACAATATATCGCAGATCTCTATCACACAATGTACTGACTTTTTTTAAATTACAATTTTACAGGCTTTGTATGTGCCGTATTCCACGTTCCAGCTTCTTGTATCATAACTGTAATTACTACAACATTCTTGAAAATGAAGCAGTAAATATATCTAAAACGTATCAAATTTATTACATAAAAACTGCTACACAGTGCTTGTTTAGTGACACTATTTTTACAGATCTGACTCTCATCTCTTCCGCATGTCTCCCTGTGTTTCATTTGGCTTTCTAAATGACGCCCTCTGATCTTTGCAGAACGCCGATGCCAGCTACGACTTCAGCAGCAATGACCCGTACCCATTCCCTCGCTACACGGACGACTGGTTCAACAGGTAAAGCTCGTCCATCCACACACACACACACACACACACACACACTTACACTGCCAGCTCCCCCCTCTATTGATTTTCTCCTCACATACTTCCATTAAGACATAATAGGGCAGTATAAACAAAGATATTGTTCTGGTCCATCACTGTTTACCATAATAACTGGGGGTCCAACACCTCCTTGTCTCTTCATATACTTACATTTCAACAGGGCAATAGAAATAAAGGTATTGCTGGAACATTACTAACAACACAATGCATTTATATCAGTGTTTAGCATCGGATGCTGCAAAAACAACTCCAAAATTGTTATTGCGATGCCTGGAATGCCCCACAGTATGGCAGTATGTTTCTTACTGTGAGAAGGGTTGCCAGATCTGACCTGTGGAAGCCTCTATTGATTTTCTCCCCACATACTTCCATTAAGACATAATAGGGCAGTACAAACAAAGCTATTGTTCTGGACCATCATAATAGAAAACCCTAAGGCGATTTTTACCCGCTAGCTTCAGACAAGATAAGACGACATTTACCACAACATGGGATTTTACTGTTCTCACTGCTTTTGACCCTGCTCCTGATAACGTCTTCTATCGCCAAAATCACAAAGAGTGAGCTACTGCCACTGTAACACATGTCAATAAGGAGTCTCCAACTACAAGATATCCATGTTTTTTTTCTCTTCTTTCTCCTCCTCCTCCTCCTCCTCCTCATCCTCTTCAGATTCCCGTGTTCTCCCCAACCATCTGCCTATATACGTCGTTATGTGGAGAGGGGAGAGAATGAGAAGGGAGTGCCAGTTAGAGCAGTTGTTGCTGACTGGCGGGCACAACGAGCTGGCTAATCAGCTGGTTGTTATAAATAGCAGCCTGTCTGTTGCAAGGCATGCTGGGAGAACGGGGCTGCAGCGGTCCCTGTGGGGGCTGGAGGATGGAGACACGCATAGATACGCAAAACACTGATACAGGCAGACCTGAGCTATCAGATGGAGATGGAGAATTGGATTGCGTAATGTTGACAGCAAGGTTTATATATTGGGTTTGTAGGATTATAGTTGTCTGTTGTAGGTATGGTACACTTCTGGGAAAAGTGAACCAGTGTTTCCCATAGATTTTTGTTGAGACTATGGTGGTACAAATTACTTTAACTTTAATAATTTCATCTCATGTACAACAAAGTCAAATTTTGTCATGCCAATATATAGTCCGGGTTATTTTAAACTAAGGGGGGCCAAAAAAAAATCAGTGCGGGTTTTTCATAACTTCAAGCTATGAGTTCAAATGATAGCACATTATTATTCATGGTTTTCAGAGTGGTGAAAAAAATGCACTGTTGCCATAGCAATTAAGAGTTCAAAACAACATGCTATATTTTTTAAATTGTCAAAGTGATCAAAATGGCTCCTATAAACAGGAATCTGAAACTCATGAATAGTGCAAAATGTGGAGATAGCATACCATTAGATTCTGGCAGATTAGATTGGATAAAGTTTTTGACCAAAACAGACTATTTTGTATTTATGCATCTGTGGAAAAGCCAATCTCACACCATAAAGAATGAAGACTCAATGTTCTGAATATAAAGAGCCTTTATGGCACAAGGTCTGGGTTGCAGTGGTATTGATAAAATGTTTTTGGCAGCCAGGCCTTGGTTAAAGAGGGGAACTTATAATGCAGTTATAATGTAGTTTCTCACACGTAAATTTTCCATAAATATACAAAAGCAGGATAAAAAACAATACACTACATCTTCACAAACTTGATGCGATGTGCAGTAGTTTTATTAGCGGAATGCACGCCGATTGTAATGTGATAGTGCTCTGAAGGGGGAGTGACTTAGCACAGAGAGCAAAGGGAGAGGGGACTCAGAGCATCAAACATGAAAGCGAAACTTATTAAACATGTTAATACATTGTTTTGTGGAAATATACCCTTTTCAAATATGATAAAAGGTAACATGGTCATCTAAATATGTAATGCGTTAACAATTAGTACCCCATAGAAGTGTAATACCCCCTCTTTAATGAGACTCTTGAAAAACTGAAATGTGCACGAATGTATTTTAACATAGAGCATTTTTGTGTTAAAATTGCAGTGACATCCAGGTAGCTTAACAATATGACAGATTGTGCAAGTCTTTTATTGATTTATGACTGTGAAAAGCCAAAAATCACACTATTAACAACTGAGACACTTTTCAAAGATCTCTGCTTATATCATCTACCAAACCTTATCTCTGGTCACTCTATTGTAATCCATGTAAATTCTCTTATCATATTTTTTTGTTTTTCTCTCTGTCTTTCCCCCAGTCACGGAACACGGTGCGCAGGAGAGGTGTCAGCTGCTGCCAATAACAACATCTGTGGAGTGGGAGTCGCATACAACTCCATGGTAGCAGGTGCGTGTCTCTACCTGGACAGCGAAGGGAATGACAATGAGGACGTAGCAAATAGCTGTTTTGGTAATGGCGTGATGAGAGGATGAGAGATCGGATGACACTTCTGGAAAATATAGGCAATTACAGGGGATTGGTATTGTTCCTATTGAAGCATATGGTTATATCGATGCAAACGCCGCAGGTCAGTCCGAGTCCACACACAACAGTATTATTCATCTAGACAGCTCCTGTGTCTGCTCCATTGATTTTGCCTGAAATTTGCCACACTACAGTAGCAAGGCGAGTTGTATTGACGGGGGAAGACATATTGACAGTTTACTTTGACTGGTGCTGGCAATTTTCCCTCCCTTCTCACATTTATGCTGTTAATGTTTGATGTGGTATTATTGTGGTATTAATGGTTCAGTGTCATACTTGGTCTATAAACGGCCTTTGCATTCCAGTGATGTTTCCAGTTATCATTAGTACAACGTTGTTTATTTAACAACCTGTAACCTTTTCTGATGAGTGGTCGGCCACCTGTCTCCATGGACATGTTATTGCATCGCCTGGAATGTTCCACAGTATGACATTAAACGTATCTTTCTGACTTTTTTCCATTACAAGTGATTTAATTGCTGAATACGTTCTTACTGTGAATGGGCTCGTTTTTACACAGAGCTGAAACATACCTCGGTGCCATCGCTGCTTGTCTCCATGGAGATAAAAACATTTAATGTGGAAAATTATAGTTAAAACAATAACATCATCTGCCACAACTCAACAAGGAAACAATGATAAAATTTTGAAAAGTCAAAACTTGGCCCAAAAACAATAATTTCTTGGCTGAATTGAAACAAAGGATCATGATTTGAAACAAAGGACCATGGCCTTTGTCGTTTGTGGCTTTTTTAGCATACTGCTGCAACTAAACAACATATTTTAAAAGTAGGAGCATATAATTCAATTCATCTGACACTGGATTTTGCATTATAGCCATAATAACCAATGATTGTTATACCCATACAACTTACACAAGCACCAAGATCTAGCTCTAACACATGCTGCTTACTGTGATATAGGCATCCGAATGCTGGACCAGCCCTTCATGACTGACATCATTGAGGCTTCATCCATCAGCCACATGCCTCAGGTTATTGACATCTACAGTGCCAGCTGGGGTCCCACGGACGATGGCAAGACAGTGGACGGGCCGCGAGAGCTCACGCTGCAGGCTATGGCCGACGGAGTCAACAAGGTAAGGCCACATCACACCTGACACCTCCACACTTCTAATAACGCACATACAGAAGAATGGAAAGGCAGGCAACAGGCAGAACAATGCAGTGTTTAAGGTCAGGTAGCACTGGTTTTAATGGTGTAGGTTGACTTTATGTGAAATATTTGATTTACTAGTCAATTATTTTCATTTATTAATGGACATGGTCGTTTATTAACATGGTCATTTGAGCTCATAAAATCATCAAAACTAAATGTCTGTATGTAAAGTTAGCAAACAGCCATGGTTTTAATCTTACACTTATACAAACTATATTAATCTACAAGAGAAATTACCACCGGAGACACTGAAGCAGCCTACATCACACACACAAGCTCATTTTACACACTATTTAACTGTACGGCTCCTTCCTTAGATTTGCCCAAAACTAATGAAAACAAGCATCTTACCTTCATGTGTCCTCTATCCCTTTTCCTGTTGGTTCTGTCTCCAAAAGTGTAATATTATCCAATACGAAGAGATGAAACTGGTCCAAATCCTGGTCCAATTGGGTCCGTGACACGAGGTATGAAGGTTTAGGACAGGTCCAGTTAGGTCAGTGAGGTCCGGAAGTTTAGGCGAAAGAAATAACCAGCTACGATGTGAATCAAAATAAAACCACGTAGGTATTCACTCATTCCAGCTTAATGCAAATCCTCTCTTCTTTTCTTCAAGTAAATGCTTCGCAGAAGGGTCCCGATGAAGAGAAGACACAGTATTCTCCTCCTAGTTGAAGTTGAACTAGCCATAACTCTACTGCAAACTTCAAAAAAACTTCAGGCTCTCCCATAGAACTCCGTTTAGTGCGCACGGACCTAGCGCACTCAAAGAGCAAACAGATGAAATAAATAAAGTAACATGACCAAATGTGACATTATAAAAATAATCATATGCAGATACATGTTCAGTATTAAACTAATGCAGATACACGTTCAGTATTAAGCAAAATATAAAGCATATCGCCTAATACAAATGAACAACTTTATTCATTTTTATCTAGGTCAAGTTAGGGAGTTTAGGCACTTGCGCCCCCTATTGACCAACTGCCACTGGAGGACACTCCGGGAAGGTGAACCATTTCTCCCACACACGCTGAACAGTGATTAACATTACCAGCTTGAAGGACATACACTACCACACACACACGCACACACACGCACACACACACACACACACACACACACACACATTATCTATCTCCCCACGCCCCCCCACTTTCAGAGTTGCCATGCTAACCGTGTCTCTGCCAATTACCTGCTTGATTAATCATCATTCACGGCGAGCTCTCCGGGCAGGTGCGGACTGCTCCAAAAAGACTTGTCCGAGGCAAAGGAGAGCCAACCCAGAGCAGTTTATGAACTCTAATGCAATGTCAATTTAAATGCATCTAAACAGGCAATTATTATTCCACTGTGTTCATTTTGACATCCAGGGGTGATGACATGATGCTAACATTTCTAACATGTTTGTAATAACCAAGAAAAAATCTCAATACTTGATACCACAATTACTATAATACTAAGGAATAGACTTGATACTCAATACAATTCAGCTACCACGATGATCCTAGAATGTGTTGATGTCATACTCCCAGGGATCAAGAGCCAGTTTTCTCTATTGATAACATAGTACTTTGCCATGAAATATACAAAAGGTAAATTCACAAATTTTGAACCTGATCATTTCTATTAGTGACTAGACCCAAGAATAATATTCCTTTTAGCTGCCCCCCATTTATATAAAATACTATTAGCCAACAGAATGTCATGAGGTCATCTGAAACCCACCAATCAACAAACACGTCTTCAAAGTCAGCCATAGGTTTAGTCCTCGCTGATTAGTTCTTATTTCCTTTATAATTAAATTTGTATTAGTATTACATTGAGAAAAACGATAGCTAACATTATCTCCTACATTTTCTACTCTGAGGTCTTGTGAGGTCAAAAATAATTAGGATATTATATAAGCCATAGATGGAGCGTGCACATTCAAGTGTAATTATGAGGTTATAAAATTTTCATTAGATAGGAGAAATGAATAGGCCAATTTTGCACGCCGAATGAAAGCACTTTGTTTGGGCTGAGCAGTGGGAGAGAGCCTTGAGCCAGTGGGTAACCTGAAGGATTTTGAAACATCTCTTTGCAATTCAATTAGGATACATAAATAAGCACGTTGAGGCCACTTCTGTTCCATTTGATCCTTTGTGCAATGGGGAAACAGGTGCAGCAGCTGGCAAAGAGGCTGCTCACTACTAGGTTCTAGTTTTCTGAGAGCCACAGTAATATTAATGAATGATATTTATTAGATTTTTTGTTTTTTGAAATTTCCAAGATAACACACTCTGGAACTTTGTGCCACTTGCTTGTCTCCATGGAGATGCTATTGTTTTGCCTGCAATGTTCTACAGCAAAGTGACGTCACCAGGCCAAGTTCCAAGTCAAATCTGTGTAAAGGTGACTTCGCTTGAGAAGACATGTTTCTCAAGACAATTTTTAACAGTGCATACGGGAATAAATGAATGATTTGGGAATGATTGATTTTTCTGACAAGCATTGCGATTTATGTTTTAATAATAGGCTTCTGTTCAAAGTTCACATATTAAACACGTCTAGAAGAATTGACAAAAAGAGTGAAATATGAACTGACAAAGTAATAAGAAAAATCATTTTGCAGAACATGTTTGTACAGATCTAAATTACAGGGTTTGTAATTTTTATGCAGAATAAGACAGGGTACCTTATTGTTTGTGGAGGGAATTATGGTACTTATGACGTTTGTGGTTTGCTAACTGCCCATTCAAATTGCAATTTCGATTCAATTGCAGTTATTTTTGCAGCCCTATTAAATGCAATACAGTGGGACATTCAGCATCTTCATGAAGACAAGCAGGTGGCAGAACCTCCACCAGAAAAGTTACATATTACCTCTTTAAGTCAGCCGCATAAAAAGAAGATAAAGCGTTTGTCTATTTCGTAAATCTAATTAGAAAAGACTGTCTTGCCTTTTGATAAAATCTGACAATTATTTTGATCGACATCCCCACCGCCTTTCAAGTGAACACCTCCAGGCACAATTACAAGTTCCTCCTATCTGATTCGACTGTCATTTTTCTGATATGATTTTAGGGCCGCGGAGGTAAAGGCAGCATCTACGTGTGGGCTTCCGGAGACGGGGGTAGCTATGACGACTGCAACTGCGACGGGTACGCCTCTAGCATGTGGACCATCTCCATCAACTCGGCCATCAACGACGGTCGCACGGCTCTGTACGACGAGAGCTGCTCCTCCACTCTGGCCTCCACCTTCAGCAACGGGAGGAAGAGGAACCCAGAGGCAGGCGTGGTGAGTCAGAAACAGCCAAATAGAGTTTGTTCTACCAAGACATCGTCACTTTATTTTGATGTCGTAAGAAAAAAAAAATCCTGAATGTCCCTTTGCCCTCTTCATCCCTCATTTGACACTCTTTACTATGCTGCCTATGCCCCAAAAAAATCTTTAAAGAGGATTATTATGCAAAATCCTCTTTTTGGAGCTTTCTACCATGTTATTACATTATTTCCTCATCAAAAACATGCCCAAAGAGGTTTTAAATGTCATCCGTGCATGTTTGAGTAATCCTGCGATCTCTTCCGAGCAATTCTAACCCTCCTT
The DNA here is from genome assembly GCA_000787095.1 of Periophthalmodon schlosseri. NCBI lineage: Eukaryota > Metazoa > Chordata > Actinopteri > Gobiiformes > Gobiidae > Periophthalmodon > Periophthalmodon schlosseri. The sequence goes on along the minus strand of KN470818.1, from coordinate 30,253 downwards.
ACAGTTAGTTGTACGATAATGATAAAAAGTAAAATGGTTATCCAAATATGTTATGTGTTAGCAATTAATACCCCATTGAATTATAATACCCGCTCTTTAAAAATATTTGATTGCTACGGTTAGTTTTAATGTCTTAGTTTTCATACAATTGAATGAGCAGCCAAACTGACTGACTCATTAATGAATTCTGATTGCAATCTAAAAGTGCAACATGGTGATGTTTATGCAATAATAACATAAATAAATAAATAAATAGCAATAAATAGCATGTGAACCGAAAAACATAAAAAAAAACCACGTATCCTTTTTGTGACAGGGCCAGAAAGCTATGCTGTGTTACTTATTGGATGTTGTTTATTGAAAGCAACAAAGAGGAATGCATTCCATCTATAGTTACCAGATCTTACCTGTAAAGGTTTACACTTAAGTCCTTTACTCATGACATCATCATAATGTGACTCGTTCACTGTGGGCCCTGTGACAACAACATATTTCTGAAACAACGCATACCATTTTCTGTTTCACCTCAATTTTCAGTGTCACCTCCCAATATGTAGTTTGATATTTCATACATAATGCATTATATTTACTTCCTATAGTCTCCACATAAATCATTTCTATTCGTTTTGGCAGACGTGGCTCGAGTCCTTGCCTGCACCTTAAATAGCGGTTTGCCTCTTTGCCGCGCTGGCCCTCTGTCAGGAGAGAGGATGAGCCCGGGGATAAAACCTGGATTGTTGTTACACTGTAATTTCAGTCTGTTTGTGAAAATGGGAGGTTCAGGTAGAGGATTAGCTGCAGCTTGATTACTTTGCTGGAACATGTGTTGCTGGGCTTTATGAGAAACACTGTGTTAATCAGGCTTCAGGTAGAGGGGCTGTTTTGTCACGGAAATACAAGATTCTTGATTGTACCACGCATGGCCACAGTCACACACTTTCACAAACAAAGTAGTATTTTCTTTTTTCACTTCTATGAATAAACTGCACTCTTTCACGGATAACAGATTTGCACTAAAGCGTGTCCTAGGGTTGTTTATAAATTACTGGAATATTCATTATGAGCTGAAAATACATATGAACAATTAGTCACTAGAGTGTATAAATTTACTACCCTGGTCAGACTACAGGCTTTTTGTTCAGGGGTTTCTGTTCTGTTAAATGCAACAGGACTTGAGGACTTGTAACCATTCTTAAGATAGGATATGTTGTTTTAAATTGTTAATTGCTGCGTCAATAGTCCTGATTCCTCATCATTCTGAAACTAATGAGTACTATTGACCAGAGTCTGGGACCCATTCTTACTTCCCAGTGTTTTTATATGTGTGATTGACAGGCCAACTAACCAATCAAAGAAATGCATGGTCTTTTTGTGTAAAACAAACATGGTGGCTTATGGGTAAAAAAACAAAACAAAACAAAAACACTGTTAATCAGACAGAGAGAAGTTTGAAGTTTGTTCTTATCTATAGTCATTGCAAGCATCTATTTTGAGATGTGGCTTCTCGGGTTGTCAAAAGTGTCGAAAATCAAGTACTAATTGAACTAGTATTGAAACTAGATACTCATTTGAGAAAGTATCAATACTAAAAAAGTCACATCACTCAACCTTTCCCTAACAGCTTTAGAATGATTTTGAGCTGTATCAGAACTAGTATAAGACACATAGACTAGTATACACCCCTTGAAATTTTAGTATCGTGACAACACTAGTGGCCTTTGTCATTTAGACTCTACCAATTCATATGAAATTACTCCCCAAAAATGTATAAAACATGTCAATTCCTTCCATTTTATCCATTCAGTTATTTCCTTACACAGAGTACATACACCAACAAAAGACTTACAGTGCTATTGAACAACACTGCGCCTTAACCTTAATGTGTACATCTCACCTTTGTTATGATTCATTTGTAATTCACTGCTTACTGTTGGTATCGTGTTACTAGTAGCTGGCATTCCCTGAGCAAATGCCTGTGTGAGTCAGCACGTTGGCTAGACTATAGTCTGAGCTGAAAAGGTAGATCGTCTCATGCAGAGAGACAGCTCCGACTCTACAATCAGACGTGACCTTCGCGCCTAATGCTGCAAAATGCTTTCATACTCGGGCTGGATTGTAGGCTGCGAACGCACACTGACATTCAAAAAACGTGTGAGTAAAAAAAGGCAGAGTAGCGAGTTGATTATGCAGATGACCCCTGGCTGTTGAGAGAGGCATGGATCCTCCCCTGGGTATTCCCTCCCTCTAATTGCATTCAATCTGTTATCATTTTTAATTAAGTGGGAAATTAAATGAGAAATAGTCTAGACAGAATATATAAACAAAAGTTGCTGGCTGGTGTGGAGTACATGAGCTGTTGAAAAGCACTTGTTGCTTGAAAGTTCTAGGGATGCAGGGATGAGTTTTCTCCTCATTCAATTTTTATCTCACCACAGGGGTCAAAATATCAATGCGATTTTGGTATTTTTTAGGCCTCAGAAGAGAAAAATGTTTCCCCTATTTCTTTATGCCAGTTACTGATAAACATAACATTTCATTACACTATGGCAGCCATAAAGTAAACTAACCCAGTCTTTACTAGTCCTGGGGTTATACACATAGAAAAAAGACATAGAGTTGGGTAAACCTTTAAGGAGTTGTTTTCTTCCTGTATCTGTAAAAGAATGCAAAGCTTAACCCTTTCCTTGCTTTGTCAAATAGCAATAAGGTTCCCACACGTCCTCAAAATCCTGGAACATGGAAAGCGCATGGAAATTTAGGGAAAAAAGCCCAAATGTCCTGCTTGGAAAATATAATTTTTGTCCTTGAAAATTTCTTCCCCCTTTGCTTTGCTGTATTATTGGATAAGTAATACAGACTCTCCTGCCATCTCAGTAAAAAAAGAGCAGTTGGGATTTTGAAAAACCTCTAAAACCCACCAAAATGGAGGAGATTTTGTACAAAATTTCTTAGGGGCGGACTCCCAAACCCCTTATGCCTTTTATAAATGACCTGCTATAGGCATTATTTTGCCATAACACATATATGTGAGTTCTAACTCATTTTTGGTGATGTATGTCTAAATATGTAAATGCAATCATACCGCAATGCAAAGTGAATATATACTAAATGAAAATATGTGAATATTGGGTTTGCCTTGGAGAGTAATTCATTTGCATCATTGTGGACTTCAGGCATAGTTACACTACATCTTTAGTAGAAAAAAATATGGCAATGTATTTGTAGACATTGTGATTACATAATAAAAACGTTGTGGAAAAGTCCTGGAAAATGATTTCAAGCAACGTGTGGGAACCCTGGAGATGCATATGCACATTGAGCCACACATGTATTGTACTGTGAGGGTTGTATTAAACAATCTGACTCCATCCCCAGAAAGTGCTATATGAATGTTTGTGTGTTTTAATAGGCCACCACAGACTTGTATGGGAACTGCACACTGCGTCATTCTGGAACATCAGCCGCAGCTCCAGAGGCAGCAGGAGTCTTCGCTTTGGCTCTGGAAGCAAAGTAAGTCATGATTTAGGTACTAAATAATTCTAGCATTATCACAAACAAATTTGAAAAAGTAAATTCCACCAAAACAAGTAAAGATAATTAAAGATAAGTGCACTTAAGTTTATTTGCCAGTTAACACTTTATAATAGGCTTGTGATTAGAATACAGAGAATTATAAAGTGGTCATAAAAATGCTTTTAGTGACGTATGCCTGAGGAGCTGTCTAAATTCGGGTAAGATCATAAATTGTAATGGTTTTTTTTTTGTTTTTTTTTTTTCAAAGATCACGTCTCCATTATTTAACCAAATGACTTATTTATGACAAATAGAAGTGGTTAAGAGTGAAGTGAAAAATCTCTCAAGCCGTCGCCCACATAGCACAGACACTCTGAGCTTCTGCCAAGGACTCCAGTTTGTAATAGTGCTTTTAATATCTCCACTAAGGCGAACGCTGTGTATACAGTGCACTCTGACTTCATGTTTTATTTATCACTTATATTGGCATGAAACAGATCCAGAGAGCTGCATTCATAAAGAAACATTCTGCTGAGCTCATTTGAACGCATAAACAACACTGCGGTGTGGTGTGAGAAATCCAATATTCAATACTCCATAGATTTTATAATACTTAAATTTACACCAATGGCTCCCACATCAAACCATTTCATGTGATACAGCGTAAAGCTGAACTATGTCACTTTTTTGTTGGAGGGGGTCTAGAACATTCTAGCCAAAGCACTCAATGGTCCCTCCACCAGAAAATTTAGATACTGCACATTTAAAGTAGAATTTATTGTACTAGATCAAAGTGAGGTTGTCAAAAGTATCGAAAATCACATACTAATCGATATTAACACTAGTATTGAAACTAGATACTCATTTGAGCAGGTATCGTTTCTAAAAAATAGCTTTAGAATGTCTTTAGCTGTATCAGAACAAGTATAAGACCACATAAACTGGTATATGCCCATGGACCACTATGGAACCTACCTGGATGACTACAGGATTACACAGATATAACATTCTATTGTCTAAAGAAAGAGTATTTTTTATCATGGTATAGGAATCAGTATTAAATATTGTGTCTATTCCTTAGTATCAAAATGTGCATACAAAGTCATATTTCCACAATATTTAAGTTATCATTTAGTTCTTATGCTAATTGCATCATGCCATTTGCTATAAAGGCTTCATGTCATTACACCGGGTTATAACCAGAATCCACTCTATATTTCCAAAACAGTCAAACAGCTTAGAGACCAATGATTATATACCCATATCGATCTTATGCTTCCATTAAAACACGGCATGACATTTGGACGACATAAGCCCACTCCTCTGCCCCCTCTCCTTAATGACAGAAGAGCACTTTATATTGTGTTATAAAACCAGCCAAATGAGTGTTTGTCAGGAGGCAGCGTCTTCCTCCGACGGCCCATTTCTCACTCTAAACACTACAACCATTAACTAGCTAGCTCTTACGAGTGGTGCTGAGCTAAGCCCTACTGTTTACTGAGCACACACGATAATGATGTGACCGACATGAGGAGCGGATCTCCCCCTGTCCCCACGCAAACAGCTCCCGAGGCTGTTAGCAAGAGTGCGCGGCCTTTTTACTGCCCAGGCGTAGTTAAGCTGCGTGATGATGGCAGGAGTCAGAACCAAGCTGTCAGCGCGCACAGCCAGGGTAATGAAGGGAGACACGGAGAAATGGACCCAGGAACGCCCAGAGACTGAAAACAACATGCAGACAGCACCACAGTCATTTTAGAGATGGTTAGGCTTTATGGTTGTTTGGTTATGGTTATCAAATTGGTAATTGTCAGAAATGGCTTGTTGCACATTTGTAATCTGATATTGCAGCGTGTTGATTGTGTTATTTACTCTGCAGCCTTTATTAGTAGAGGACATTCAATTCATAATATTTTGGGGACTATTGCGACTATTCTTAAAAGCTCCAAACAAATTCATTCTAGAAAAACAAATGTTCAGAATGGTCATAGTTAGGATATTTTATTGTGTACATAACATTAAAATGAAAATGCTAATATATTTCAGGGATTTTGTATAACTGTAGGAGTGGGCAATTTGCCAGAAGAAAAAGACAAAAAGTTCAGTTATTTTTTTAGAGTTGAGATCACAATTTTGTGATCTCAGCTCTAAAAAAGTAGTAGTAGTATCGTTTTATCCTACATTAAGGGTTAACTAAAGCCATCTCCTGCTTCTGAGAGTTCTCACTTTACTGTGGTTGGTTAAATCCACCTGTCACTCACTCAGAGCATGACAGAGGCTGACCAATAGAAAAAGTGGATGGGAAAAAGTGGCTGTTTTTGAACAAAAAGCTGCAATCAACAGAAGAGCCCTGAATCACAATATGACAACCTCATCAAAACACAAAACATCACAGGATCACATCACTATTAGATTTTTTTATGGCCTTAGCACCTAGCTCTTATATTACTGTACAAAATAACATCAAGGTCGTTCAAGATAACAATTTTCTCTACTGGGACAATGAATAAATACTTGTACCTTTATTGTGAGTAGTAGTAGTGATAGTGATTTTTTTTTTTTTTTTTTTGTTTTTACAGCAAAGCAATTATAGACATTATGTCATGTCACTTTGTCTTAGGACTGCTCAATTATGGCAATAATTCACAATTGTTTGTCTCAATGGAAATCCCAAATATTTCAATATGTCAGAATTAACATGTAGAAAAAGAGTATAGACCTAATACATTTCAGTGTATTGTGACACATATAAAAAGCCTATGTTCAAGTGGCAGAGCGGGTGCACATATCTTTCTGACCAGAAGGTAATTCATTGCATTTTCAATTAAAGCTTTTTTGCAATTGAATAGAGTAATAATTAAAGCCGCAACTATAGATTTGATAAATAGTACAGCGCTAGATCATCTTTTCTTCTCTCCTTTTGATTTTAATGCTATGTTTGTGCTGCTTTGACTCACCCAGCCCAGACCTGACCTGGAGAGACATGCAGCATCTGTCCGTGCTGACCTCCAAGAGGAACCAGCTCCATGACGAGGTGCACCAGTGGAGGAGGAACGGTGTGGGGCTGGAGTTTAACCATCTGTTTGGTTATGGGGTGCTGGACGCGGGGGGCATGGTCAAAATGGCCAAGGAGTGGAAGACCGTGCCCGAGCGCTTCCACTGTGTAGCAGGCACCATTCAAGAAAACCAGTAAGTGGAATTTACAATATTTTAGTGTAAAACTACAGTATTCATTTTTTGCGTTCCTTTGAAAGTGGGACTAAGCACATCATCTCTGCCCACAACCACTTTTCAAATAGAGCTGATAAACTGGGCAGTACCTGGAAGACTTAAGAAGAGAGTGAGGGGAAAGTGTTTGGTCTAACATTGCAAACCCCTGCGGTGTTTGTAATCAAAAACATCTGTCTGTAATCAGGGCAATCTTGTGTGATGTCACCTAGCACTTAAAGTGGCAGGGGGCCA
>KN470818.1:0-23249 GCA_000787095.1 Periophthalmodon schlosseri | reverse complement strand
GGTTGGCCACCTAGCATTTAAAGTGCAAGTGGCCACTGGAGCCAGGACTCCAGTGGCCACACACAGTGGCCTCATATTTATATATTTTTGACCACAAAGCTGCAAATTTACTGAGTTTGCACTAAAATTACCAAAAAAGCATTAGGAACAGTAGACAATGCTATTATAACACCATATACACAGTTAAGTAGCACAAAAAAGTTGACTTAGTGTTTAGTTTCACTTTAAAGATAAAATAGATTATTTTTATCTTGACGTGTTTCGGTGAGCAGCTGTCACCTTCCTCAAAAGCGTCATCCGACTGATGTGACGGGAGATTTGTCTGTCATCGATTGCAAGATAGGCAGATGTCTGTGTTTTTCCAGCAGGGTATTGTAGAACTGTAGCAGCTGCAGAATAGTGATATATTTTTATTTTTGGTGTTTAGTTGAAAGCAGATTTGTAAAACTTGAAACACTCCATCTTAGTATTTCACATTTGCCTCGCAGAATCGTCTCCAATGCAGTCGCTTGATGTTGATGAAGTACCGCTAATGGTGGCTTCTCCCTCTTCATTCTATTTTAAGCTGAGTGTCATTTGTCGTCGTGCTGCCATTTTTTTTTTTTCACCAGTTTGCGCCGGTTTCCAAGGCAGCGCCACAGGGATGCTACTGCCTCTATTGTAGTAAAGCTATAATTACAACAGGCCCAACTCCAATGATAGTGTTGATCAGCAGAGTAAAAGGGAATAAACAGAACAGTGGTGGGCACAGCAGTGATCTGATAGCATGCGCGCTGGCTGGCTGCAGTTAGCGTAGCTGGAGGAGAACTTGTCATTATCAGTGATGCTAGCACACACGGCTCCACAGTGAATCTGCTTTGAATCTGGCCTGGCCCTGCCCTTCAGAGGCATCGCTCGCCCTGTGCCCTCACCCGCTGCTGTAATTACTGCTGCATGCTATCTGATGGGAGGCGACTACCTGCTGAGCGCTAAATCATGTCGGGAGGTCCATTTGAACTCCAGCTTTTTAATGCATTATTTAAAGTTTGAAACACATTTAGTTAGACAGGCTGGGTATATTCATTATGACTCATTAGCATATTTGAAAGTTGTTGTTGAAAACATAGCTTGAGTAGTGATAGACAAATGTAAAAGTAATCTTATTTGGTTATTTTGTTGAGTTCTTTGCAGAGCACTTATGTTCATACATATTCAAAATACCGTCTGATCATTTTGGTGGTTAAAATTGCCTTCACCACATAGCATAGTTCAGTCAGCTGCTGTGATTAGCTGTACTTTTTAACTTTTCAACATGATTCACTCCCCATTATTGCCAACAGAGGGTGTCACACCATCTAATTGAAATGTTCTGTTTGAAACTACTTTTGATTAGTTGAAATCTTGTATACACACATGTTCAATGGAAAATATTTAGCAGCTGTAAAAGGTTTATTTATCAAGCCCATATTAGGCCTATAGCTTAAAGGAATGTAGCCTGCACTTTTACAGTTTCAAAAAAGGTACTACAATCACAACGGAACCTGGGTTGTCATGACCTGCAACCACAAACAAGTTTTTTCATTTTCAGTATATGGACAGGCCACAGCTCATGTGAAGGTCCGAACCTTCCAGAATTCACTCACTGGGCTGCAGAGGCTGGGGTAGTGAGGATTCAGATCAGAGAGAGTCATTTTAGGTTCAAAACTACTGAATTTTAGCATTGAAACTGGCAACCCCAATGAGAGGCTCATTCTGCTTTCTGATTGGGTAAGTATCTTGAGATCCAAAACACCAAATAAACAACTTGGCCAACAGGTCCAATGTTTTTGTAATTAAGAATAAATCAGTATTACAATTGCTACTAGTAAGAATAATATTTATTTTAACATATCTGCTCATATCTGGGGACACAGATAGATCAAGTTTTTGGAATTTAAAATATAAATCATACATACGGTTCCTTTAATAGTAGGGAATCTGTCTGAGCTGCTACCAACTTAGAAATGTATTCCTAACATGTATTGCCACACAATGCCATTTGAACTAACAGTTGGCAAAGAAAAGTGCACATTACTCCAAATTTTTCTCAGTAAGGTAACGCGAAGACCCTTTTCCTCAAGGTTAGTTCTGATCAAATGCCAGGTATACCGTACATTATATTAAACCCCGCAGGAAGCACAACAACCTGCTGTGAATTGTCCTGTTTTTCCGGGATTGTAATTCTCATAATCAGCCTTTAGCAGCTCACCAGTGTGGTAATCTGCCCGTGCACAGCATCCAGCCCCATTAATCATTTGTCTAAGTGACTGCTTTTGTACACGTCTATCTCAGTCAGAGCCTCTAGTGGCCGGGCCTGCTCCCCCCCTCTCCCTGCTCCCCTCCACATGGGATGCAGTCTTCGGTCTCTCATAATGTTATTAAGTTCCTGGTCACCACCCCTGTCCTGCTGGGTTCTTACTTTTCTTTCCATCACAAGGCGAGATGGAATCAGCAGTGTGCCGTCTACAACCACAAGACAACAATAGACCAACTCACGGCTTTCCGGAGAATTCCATTTTCACTAAAATGGAAGACAAATCCACCATAGGCAATACTGTAGTCGGCAAAATCGTTTTCCCGAATTTTTATTCAGTTCAGCTCATTTTTACTACTCATTTTCAAAGGACATTACATTAACAAGCCTAATCAGATATCATTCCACTGCTGCAATGAAATCCTATGAATGATCTGTAATAATTGATGTGCTGCTGACCATACAGTACAATCTCCATGGTAACGGTGCTACATGGGGACATGTTTGTGCACATTATTGATATCTAATGGTCTAATGGTTGTACATATGAAAATAGTATTTATATGGAATGTTGAGTGAGTGTTTAATACAAACAATAAAACATTCAAGAAAAAAAATCAAAACACAGTATCACCATAATTAAGCCATTCTATGTTAACTGATAAGTATATACGCAATTATGTAAAGAATTGTAATTACAATTCCATCCACCCATCTTCTTCAATTTTTGGGGCTGAGTCGCAAAGGCAGCTGTCTAAATAGGGTTTTAAATAAGTTTTAAATAAAGTAGGTAGCACACACTACCACCATTTGTGAGAGTGAATTACACAAAATTGAAGAAGAAAGAAATTTCCCCTGCAAAGCATTGTGGAATGAAGTAAAGGCTTGTGGTTTAAACCAAATGATGGGTATTACATAGTGTTGTTATGAAGACACTCCGTGCAGTTTATATTCTATGAAACAAACCATTTTTATATGTGCAATTCTCCCTCTGAAGGCTGCAGCCAGTTGCCTGGCTTTACTATTCATTGCTGACAGTGAGTGGGGCCTTTAAAAATGATGCATTCAGAGGTAAATTTCAGGGTAAATAATGCGGAGATGGCAGTCATCACAGCTGCTGTGCTGAGGGCTTCCTTTTAAAAACGCTCCTTGATTCTTTCCTGTCTATGGTGTGCTTTGTGAAAAATAGGTCAAGTATTTTCTGGGGCTTTTCAAAGTGTTGAGAGTAGTTTATAAAAGATAAGCTTTACGTGGCTTTTGAGAATTTTCTTAAATATACCCATTAAAAACAAGACTATTGACATGAAAATTTCTCTGTTTGTCTCTGCAGTAAAATTCAGTCTGGGAGCAAGCTGGTATTAGCCATCGACACTGAGGCATGCCAGGGCAAGGACAACTTCGTGCGCTACCTGGAGCACGTTCAGGCCGTCATCACTGTCAACGCCAGTCGCCGCGGGGACCTCAACATCAACATGACCTCCCCCATGGGCACCAAGTCCATCCTCCTGAGCCGAAGACCCCGGGACGACGACTCCAAGGTGGGCTTCGACAAGTGGCCCTTCATGACCACCCACACCTGGGGAGAGGACCCGCGGGGGACCTGGGTGCTGGAGGTGGGCTTCCGCGGAGATGAGCCCCAGCGAGGAGTGCTCAAGGAGTGGACTCTGATGCTGCATGGAACACAAAGTGCCCCTTACATAGACCAGAAAGTGCGCGATTATCAGTCCAAACTGGCCATGTCTAAAAAAGAGGAGCTGGAGGAGGAGCTGGATGAAGCGGTAGAGAGAAGTCTGAAAAGTTTGATGAGTAAAAACAACTAGACTCCTGCATGTGGCCCAGCTGTCTTCTATAGTTAATCCCTTTTTGCAGTCAGAGGTGGGTAGAGTAGCCAAAAAGTGAACACAAGTATGAGTAATGTTACTTCAAAATAATATTACTAAGTTCACTAAGTTATTAAGTAGAAGTACAAAGTATTGATCCAAGAAATGACTCAAGTAAGAGTAAAAAGATATTTGGGAAAACTACTGCTCAAGTAAGAGTAACTTAAAGAATAACTGGGACGTAGCATCTGATTTATAATCTAAAGTTAATGTAACTGGAAAGACAAAACATTAGATAATGCACAAAATCTGATATTTTAAGGATAGATAGAAAAAACTAAATCATGTCTGAAGGAGTGATGTAAGAAACACAAATTAAATCATTTAATATGGTCAACATAAAGCTTTTGTCACTTGTAATCAGTGGGAAGAGTAACCAAACTTTTACTCAAGTAAGACTACTGTTACTTCAATAATAGGCTATCACTCAAGTAGGAGTAATAGTATGCTGCTAGAAAAGTACTCGGAAAAGTCAGTTTCTTTAAAAACTCAAGTAAACGTAACTGAGTACTACCCACCTCTGTTTGCAATCACGCGCTATTCTTGTCTCCAGTCCATCTTCTCAGTTCTGCTCACTATGGCGGCTTCCTCTACCTCTTTCTGCCTTTCGTTCTCGTGTTTTAATCCCCACAGCCTTCGATGAATGTTTCTTGTAATCTGACCATAATAAAAATGTGATAATCTTATATAGAAGTAACACCACCTGGATTATTCTGTTTTTTTACACTACAGAATTGTACATAAGCCAGATCTATCCACACATGCTGTTGCTTTGAACTGCCCTGCACTTCTCTTCTGCCAGCTGTTGTACAGTTTGTGACTGTAAATGATTTTCAGTGTCATTCCACTTAAAAGTTTTAAACCTGACAAACGGAGCAGTGGTCCTTCTTTGGGTTTCTATTTTTGTGAGACGCACTGTTTCTAAATGTAAACAAGGAAAAGAATGTCCCATTTATTTTGCAGCCTGTGGTCCTTAGTTTATATTTCATAATCTTTGATGTAAACTATAATAAATCTATTCAGCTGTTTATTAAAGCACCTTGTGTATTTTCACATCTTCCACAACACGGAGAAAGCTGTTTTAACAAGAACTATTTTTAGATTTAAAGCTGCACTATGTAACCTTTCTGATGAAGTGTCCGCTACCTGCTGTCTCCATGGAGATGTTAGTGCTTTGCTGGAATGTTTCACAGTATGTCATTAATTGACCGATTACAGCTTTCTTACTGTGAGTGAGGTTGTTTTTCCAAAGATCTGGCCTGATTGTGTCACTTGCTCATCTTCTTGGTAATAGATACATTTTATGCCATACAAAGCAAACACATCTCCAACAAGTAAGCAGATGGTGGCCACTACACCATAAAAGTTACACAGTACACCTTCAGTAGTACAATAGATACCAGATAGAACAGCACTGTGGACTAGACACATTTTTATGAATTGTTTTTCATAAATGATAAAACCACAAATTGTGAAATATATTCTGCAAGCCTGCTAATTTTTCATCCAAATATGACAATTAGCATTGCAGATGATGAAAAATGTCTATGATAAAAAACAAAATAAATCAATAAATATTTAGACTTTTTACAGTAAAAGTAATGTTACAATAATGCAATAATAATGGCATAAAGAATAATACAAACATAAATTGATGTTTGAGGCTTTTATTAATTAGATATCAAAGCAAATTAATTCACAGCAAAATCTGTGCTGAGGGCAGGCAATGTTTTCCAATTTTACAAAATATCTCAAAGGGGGAAGGGCGGCACATCTTTTCATACTTTTTAAACATTTTTTAAATAAATTTCAAGGTGGCACATATTTTTTTTTGTTTCATGTTTTCAGACAGTAAAGGACTGAGTTGCAGGTCCAAACAACATCACCACCAGCACAATATTTCAGAAGTAGGAATGTCACGATTTAGGAAAAAAAAAATATTTTTGAATTATTTTAGTGCTTCTTCTTGCTGGACTTCTCAATCATGGTCTCCACCACCAGTGACGTCTCCTCGTACCCCTTCGTCTTACGATCATTGGATATCTTCTCAACAGTTTCCTTCACCTCTATCTTCTCATAATTCATCCCATCTGGACTGAAGCTACTGCTGGAGCTACTAGAACTTGAGCTGGAACTTGGGATACGAGGAAGCCCGCCCGGACCATTGCCTTTCTTCCCGGGGTGGTGATCTGCTCCTGAATTGGGCTCCTTCTGACCACTAGGGGGAGACACAGGACCCGTATCTTTGCCTTGTGGATCTCCGCTCTTGTGCCTAGCCTTACCTCCGCCATCCTTACCCTTTGGTCCTTTGGGGTCATCTTTTGGCGTTGGGATGGTCGGACTTAATGGTCTAGGCTCTGGCATTGGTTCCGGTGGTGGCGGAGTAGGAGAATCTGGTCCATATATATCGTAGGGTGACGGCATATCGTCTCTGATTGTGACGTAGATGTGTCCAGCAGATGGCGTAGTTGTGTAGAAACATGGATCCGGGTAGCTGCCATCGCCGGTAACTAGCACGTAGCGTCCTTTAGTATAGAAGTCGGCAATGGGCTCGGGCCGCTTGTACTTCCTCATTCTATCCCGGACAATGTTGCACAGTGTGTCAAAGGCCTTGCTGATTTGGGCGCCATCTGGAACATCTTGAGGGGAGACAGTGGTAGTTTTCGCTTCCTTTGCCATCTTTTCCTGCACCCCTTCAGTGGGTGTGATCTTGGTTTGTTCAATACGAGCTTCTCCAGATGTTTTGTCATCATGGGAGCTGTCGATGACGTCCCTGGCGGTCAGATCCCTCCTCTTCTGCACCTTCTTGGCAAAGTTCTTCTGGCGTGGTTTGACGTTGGTGATCTCCTGGAAAGCTTGGGTGATGTCTGTTGGAACACAAAAAGAGAGTTAATGGTGCAGTGTGTAACTTTTTCAATGGAGTGCTTGTCTCTATGGAGATGTTATCTCGTTGCCTGGAATCTTCCACGGTATGACGTTAACCTTATCAATCTCCATGGAGACAAACTGATGACGCCACCAGGCCAAGTTATCGCTCACAGTAACAATGCATATTTTTAAATGTTTTTTTTTTTTTAACACCAAAAGACCTGTCAGAATGTAAGATGAATAATTTAAATGCAATACTTTGGAACATTGCAGGCAAATAAACAATATCTCCGTTGAAACAAGCAGTTAGCAGCAGTTAAATGAATGAAAACAATGTATAAAAGTCTATAAAAAACAGAACTTGAGGCGACAGTGTATCTTTTGCTTATGGTTGTTGGCTAGCAGCTATTGTTTTTAGCATTATGTAAACGCCTTCACTCCTCACTCCTTTAATATTACCAAGCTTACTAATTATTATTTAATTTTTGGACAAGCAATTTTTTTTTTATTAATTTTTTTTTTGGTTTTCCATTTCATTTCCATCTCATTATTCATACTATCATGGAGTTAGCGTAACTGCTCAGTCATCCAAATCATTCCATCCGAAACAATATGCCAACAATATTTCTAAAACACATGCAAATAGATATCATTTATTCTGCCTCAGTAAACATGTCTACCGACCAAATATTTCACAAATCTCCAAAAAGATAAACATAATAAAAATAATAATAATAATAATAACTTGAATCTAGTGAAAGCTATAATTGGGGATCATTTCAAGACTTGCCAAAATAGCCAGTGAGCAAAACAGGTATTGTCAAACTAGCATTGAAGACATGGCTTTAAGCAGTAGAAGAACACAGTAAGCCATGAAAGACAAGAATCCCCCATCTGTCATCTTTCACAATGGCCACTGATTGAAATAGCCCTCTATAGTGATTCTCAATGCAAAGCAGCACTGATGTCAGGATGATGGTGGCCACATTTGTGTAGAGTCTTCTTACCTCTCCCCTTGCTCGGCGCGGAGGGGGTGTGGGTGTAGCGGTAATTAGTGGAGAACAGGGTAATGGGAGTGCCAATTATCGCTGAATTCAACCTGGAAGAAAAAAAGAGGACATTTCACCTATTCGGAAGGCATTATTAAGTCCGATGGCTGTTTCAAGGTTCATCCACATTATCATTATTAGCCTTTTCTCGAGGTATTATTGAAAATGTGGGCCAGACAATAGATAACAATTATGATGTACCACAGACATATTACAGTGAGGTAAAAATAGAGGTCTAACATTGTACCTGCAGCTCAATAAATGACAATTATGGAAATTTTGGTGAAGCCTATTCCCCATTCAGATTCACAAAGGTTATATAGTGTAGGCTTATTACACACGCACAAAACAACAACAAAAACATTCGGGTTTCCATGCTTCTTGGGGACATTACATTAACTTACATTCATTGCCTGGAGACTGTTCCTAACCTCAACCTAAACCCTAGCATTTATCTATCAGCATCTGAATCGAAATCATATCATTGAGCTAATAATGCAAGATTTGCATCGTGGGGACCTGATTTTTGAATAAATGTATACAGATTTTCATCCCCGCAGTGTAATAAATATCCGCCCAGTTTTAAGTTTCTCAAGGCCATGTAAAAGTAACGCGTCATGCTGTGAATTTGATGGCCCTGGAGGGCAGAGCCGACATTTAAACTGGGATAACTTTGGCTCATTAAAAATCAGATCTAAAATTACATACTTTTTATGCAATATGCACAAGGGTAGAAGGATGACACTAAATCTATCAAACACTGCCACCTGCTGAATAGGTTCCAAAACACAACTAACTGCATTATTTCAACAGTATATGGTCCTAACTGGTAAGCTGTCTCCCTGTCTGTGATATTTTTTATTTTCTTTTTTCTTTGTAAGTAGCCATACCTGTTTTGCTATGGACAGACCATGCGTTTCCTTTCTTGGCTAATCCACCTGTCAATCACATTCATCTGAACTCAGCGGTGACCAGACTCACATCTTCGTCAAGTATTTAAGAAGTGTGTATTCTGGATCTCAGGCAACCCTTCGTCATATCTTGAGCTATGTTTATGGTCAGGATTCCTATTGTATATGTTTAAGGCTGATGTAGAAAACTTGAAACTTCCAACAAAAATAACTAGACTAGACCCAGCTAAATACAGGGAGAACCTGCAAGTCATTGACAATCAAACCCTGGACGCTCTCACTGTGAGGCCAGAATGTTAACCACTCTGCCACTAATAAAAAGGTAGACAGTGATAGCCTACCTGTTGTCTTCGTTCTCAATGATCCTCTTGTAACGCTCTAGCTCGTTCTCCAGGGAGCTCTGGTACATGGCCAGGTGGCGGCACTCATTGGTGAACTTCTCCAGGGACTTCTCAGCTTCTTCAATCTCCTTCCTCAAAGATTCGATTTGCTCATTGTACATCTGGAGTTCGTCCTCGTAGCTCTCCTGGGTGCTCTTGATGGCCTGCTCCAACATCTTATTCTGAAAGACAGATACAGATTCATTAAAGAATCAGGGTAACATGATTAAGCTGTAACAAAGCCCCGGGAGGGAAATTTAAAATGTCAAGTACGGGTCATTACTTCTAACACTGGGAATTATGCGGCTGAATGCGTCCAGATGGTTCAGGTAAGGACAAAAAATAGATGTACTGCACATAAAAAAATAGACTAGCTAAAATGATCAATGTTATTTTAAAATTTTACTTTCAAAACACACTATTATAGATTTTTCCAGATGCTCAAGTCACTGCAATTTCATCCATTATCCATTCAGTCCATATTTGGTGGTAAACTAACATTACAGCCACAGCTGCCCTGGGGCACACTGGCAGAAGCAAGGCTGCCAGCATGCGCTACCAGCCCCTCAGACCACCACCAATACTTATATTCATACACCAAGTTCATACTAGGTACTATGGGTGATGTGTCTTGCCTAAGGACACAAAGGCACTAGATCCACTGCTGCACAGGCTAGAATTTATTTATTTTTTAGAAACAAAACAAAACAAAACAAACAAACAAAAATAGTGGTTTATATTATTTGGGTAATACACACTGTATCTGCTTCTATTCTTGCCAAGAGCCATAAACGCAACAATAAACATGATACAGTAAAAGACTATGCTGACATCTAGTGGCCATGTTGAACGTTGCACTAATTCTGCAGTTATTTAAATGCAGTGAAGTTTATTCAGTGTAAATAATTCTAAGAAGGTTGTAAATAAACAATATATTTGAAGCATAAAATAAATGAAAAATGGTATTAAAAATATAGATGCTATAGATATCAATGCAAATTTTTAAAGACATTTTATAAAATTAATTTTTGAACAGTGCACTCTGAATCCTCCTCGAAAAGCACCATCTTTCATGGGTTTCAGCTTCCTGTGTGTATGTGATATTCCGAGTACTTTTGGTATGTAAAAGTTAATATTTTGTTTTGAATCGTTAATTGTTGCTATGACAACGGTGCTAGATTTTCATCACTTTGAAACCCATGGATATTGTTTTAATTTATCAACTAAGCAAATATATTTCCAAAAATGTATATGATTATTTTTTATAAAACACAATATAGGCTACTTATTTTAATATTTTGTTGACTTCTGTACTTGGCACCACCTCATGAATAATTCACTGAAGGATAACAGAGCAGAAAATGACACAATAGTTGTTGTCATGGCGACGAACATGCTACCCACCTCACTCTGCAGCCGCTGTTTTTGCCCCTGCAGCTGACAGAGGGCGCTCTTGTACTCCTCCAGCTGACCCTGCAGACCCGGCACCTTCCTTTGGGCTAACAGCTTCTCCTGCTCCTGCACACAGTTAACCACGAATCAATAAGGCCACGGAGCCAAACAGCACTCACACACACACAGAGGCACACACACACACACACGCGCACACACACACACACACACACAGACACACACACACACAGGCACACAGACACACACACACGCACACAGACACACACACACACACAGGCACACACACACACACACGCGCACACACACACACACACACACAGACACACACACACACAGGCACACAGACACACACACACGCACACAGACACACACACACACACAGGCACACACACACACACACGCGCACACACACACACACACACACACACAGGTCACTCTCATCAGCTTTTATCAAACCAACAACGAATCAAAGCTGCAATTAACATGAGAGCTATCAGTGAATGAGGCTTGTCGATAACAGCTGCAATACATGCGATAAACAACAACTCCAGGGCAGGGACAAACATGAAACAGAAGGAAAATCTATATACATGACTAATTTGATCTAATTTCACCAATTTCATTCTTTTTTTTTTTTCTTTTTTTTTTTTGGTTTCTGATAGTGTGACCAAATAGAGGTAAAAGGTCTCTCGACAGAGGTATACTGAAGAGGGGAAGAATCAGTTAATTATTAATAAACTATATACTTTTTTTTAATGAATATTTTAACTGCATTTATTTCCCTTCTGAATTGTCTTCTCATAAAAATTCGTACATATGAAATTCAAGCAGTGATTTGCAGTTATTTCTTGTGCATTTTTTTACTGTGCTGTGTTTGTTGTCCTTTTATCGAGGCTTGGGACTGACTCAATTACAACGCTGACTTGCGGTTGATTAATATTTCATAACTTAATTAAATGGAAGCATACATAGTGTAATATCAATTCTAAATCAGTTAGTTGCCAGCTAAAACACTGTAGTTTGGTTGCTAACCCATTGTCTGGATAAGCATAAACTTTTTGAATAACTTTATAAAACTATGTGCCTATAATTGCCCACATCTTCTTTTCTCTTCCAAATCACATGTTACAAACCCAATTAAATCTTTCTACATTCTTTCTCTTGATTAATTAAATGGAAGCATGCATAGTTTACAGTAACATTTTTAAATATTTAATTTATAACTACCTGCCTACATTTTTTTTTTTTTCAGGACTAGCATAAACTAGAATTTATTTTAAATTTCCCCAAACCACTTGTTATCTGTGCCCATTACCAAGCCAATTAAACCTTTCTACGTACTTTCTGCCTATTTTAAATGAACCAAATCTGCCTTGCTGTCCTCGTGTCACCCAGTCAGACCGCATTTCACTCACGATTGGCTTCATTATCGCACATTGAACACACAACATAATAATAGACCACTCTACCATATGTCCGTATAATTGTCCCCCTTCTACCTGCTTTTTCATTTGGTCACACAGATGCAGAGACTAACCTCATCAACCCAGGGCACGTCTGTGGACTGGCACACACACAAGCATACACTCTACCCTGAGGATACAGACATACGCACACACACACACACACACACACACACACACACACACATACATGCACTATAGTAGCTGGCAGGTTTTGTGAGCTCACCTCGGAGATGCCCAGAGACACATTGGGAATAACGGGCAGCGTCTGGTTGATTTGTTGCAGAATGTTCACGTAGGTTTGGATCTCTGCGAGGTTCTAAAAAAAAAAAAAAAAGCAGATATTATTTATGTATTTATTTATTTTGTGTTTTGTATATTGCACACTGGTGTACACCGCCCACCTCTGGACTAAGAACTCTAACGTGCAGTTTTATTTGTAGGCTAAAGTTAGATAATGAAATAATTTTGTCACTCAGAAATATAAGGTTTAGTGCAATACGCTATCACTGTAAGATGTTGAGACACTGGTATGACTTTAAAATCATCTTTTAAATCATCACTGTTTATTGCTTATAATATCACTGTTTGTCTGTTTTTAATAATGGACCATGAGTCAGGAATAGAGATGAACTGAACTGAAATAAGACTCCACTGACTGATTAAACTACTAAAGGCCTACAGCCCTGGTCACAGTAAAAAACTACTTTTTACTATGTTTCCGCAGGCTTGGAAATGCTCAGTTTTTATTTATTTACTTATTTTTTTACATTTTCTTTTTTTTGCACTATAAACACAAACACAACAATGTATAGTAACAGTAACGTCATATAGTAATTCACTGCTGTACTGAACATAACCACAAACAACATATTGGCGCTTGCGTAATTTAGTAGAATGGGAAGCTTCTCCATCATCTGTATTGATTGTATAGGATGATGTATAGGCCCTCAGAACAAAGGCAGGCATGGTGCACTACTTAGTTTAAGAACACTTCTGGAAGATACATTTAAAAGCCAGAAGTCTATTGAAGTCTAATGCAATAATAATGTTAGTTTAAAGGCTTTAAATGTATTTATGTAACTTATTATTCTGATTCTGATACCATTAAACTTATCTATCTGTCTTGGAGACAAGCTGGTGACGCCACCAGGCTAAGTGTACTGGAAGTGACCCTGCTCAGATAAAGAATGCATGTTTTTCAAGGTATATTTCTGTCATACTGTGTAACATTCCAGGCAAAGCATTGACATTTAAGTTGTTATAAAGTAAATATAAGTTGCCATTATATTTACTTTTCATTATACAAAAAAATGTTTATCAATTATGGCCACATTATAGTTTTACCATCAAACAAGCGTGCAGTGTTTTAACACTTGCCACAAGAATGTTCAATTCAAATAACTTTATTTGTCCTCGAGGAGGCAAATTAAAATTAAAAAAACTGACTCCATAATCATTTTTTTACCATCTAATGTCACACACTTGAAGCAGTGCAGTCATGACATGGGACAGTTGGCACGATATTGGATCTATCAAATGATTTTTCTGTGGCTGAGATGGTTATTCATCTAAGAAATGAAAGCTCAAACTTACCTAAAGACTGATACTGATAATTCTGGCCATTTATGCATATTTCCTTTGGAGTAACATTTGTTTACATTTGCAACTAGAACCAATATGGCAGTAGGTGGCAAAACCAATAGGGTAAACACAGGTCTGGGTCTACAGGGGTGCAAAAGGATGCATTGCAACCTCATTTATAAAGGTTTGCACCCTCATTTGAGACGGGATAAATAATGACACTTAATGAAACAGTATCGACTTTGCTCTTTGAAACTCAAATGCTCCCTCAGTCAGTTTGGTCTGGACGCGCCACTGGGTAAACATTGTAAACAAGAATAATCCCTGCCAAACAAGCTCTGCACTGTCACGCTCACTCAGTTCACACATGGAGGTATGGTGTTGTCTATTCTTCTGCACACTATGGAGGCAACACAGGGCCTTTTTAATATGCTCTCTCTGTGCTACAGTGTGAAATATTACCTCTATTACAGAGGAATATTACTTATATTATTGTATAGTATTGTTATACTACTTTAACACCTTGTAACTTTAAAGGGGCTGCATGCATTTTTTTATGTAATAATGTACAGATAAAATGTAAAGGCAGGTCTTTGGGTCAAAATGATGAAATGTCTGCATCGAATTACTGTATAAAGCATTGTATCCTCTATGAATCATGAACCTTATTGTACATCAGAGCAGGCTGGCAGATGCATCCAGAATTAAAAAACAAAACAAAACAAATACCTGCAGAAAAGTTTTCTGTGCTAGCTAGTAGCTTCTATACTTCTCCTGTAGCCTACTGCCTTCACATTTTACCTTCTTGTGTCTTTCTTTTGTTGAACTGATGTCATCCTGCAGGAACTGGCACTGGATCTGGCTCTCCAGGTTTTGAAGCAGGATGTTGTCAGCCTCCTGCAAGATTTGAGTCATAAAAATATAAAAAATGAATACATACACTACAAAAACAAAAACAAACAAAAAACAAAGAAAGTCACTTGATTTTCACAGTCTGAATCTTCATTTGTGTACATTTGACTAGTTTAGAATTATTTTGTTTTTAAGTCTAGATTTTTGGTTTTAAGTCATTTTAAGCTTGTGTTGATGTTGTTTTTCATGGTGATTGTTTTGCACTTTTACCTTGTTTAGCTGCTCTAGTGTTCCCCGCAGCTGCTCCTGGTAGTCACACTCCTCCCTGTACCTGCACACAGAGATCACAGCCAGGTCTGTGACAACCACGGTTTAGCCACAGTTATGTACTGAGATATAATGTTATCTGGTTTATCAAAAGTGAAATTATAGTAATGCTGTGTCCAGCAGGTGTAAGAGAGTTAGTAATAGAAATACCTGTGGTGCATATTCACAGTCACAATCAATCATAATGAAATGATCCCATAGAGCCCTGTGTTGGCAGCTAAGTGAACTCTATGTAGACAGATGGTGAAAAACCAAATGTTTTATCTCCAGGGGAACAGCACAGGACTGCTCTGACTATATGAATGCAGTATTTCACTTTTATAGATGTTTTTAGGACAGACTGCTCCATCACCATGTACACGATAAGCCCTAAGGAGCTTACATTTAGACATACGTTTCTATGACATGCTTTTACCACTAGTCTCAGTTCTGCCTCCTCTGGGGCAGAAGCACTCACTTGGTGGTGTACTCGTCCAGCATGCGGCAGGCTTCTCTCAGCTCTCTCTCCAGCTTGTTGTGCTCTGATGCCAGCTCTCGGAGGCGCTCTTTGTTGAACTGGATCTGCTCACAGAAGGCCTCCTCCAGCCCGTTGGTCTCATCCATGCGCTGCAGTGTCTCCAGCTGCTTTCTGAAGACGGCGTTCCTCTGCTCTAGGACTCGCGCTCTGTTGATGTAGCGGGCGAAGCGGCTGTTGAGCTCCTGCAGGTTCTCCCAGCCCTGGATGGCGGACATGGCTGCAGAGCTGTCCTCTGGCTCCTCTTCGAACATATCCGAGCGCTCGTACTTCTCCTTGCGCACCTCGCGCCTGTAGGTGCTGCTGAACATTGTGCTGTTGGCCCCTGGGCAGCTGGTCTCCCTGGAGTGCTAGGTCCCCTTCAGCACCTTTAGTGTGTGAAAAGTGGGGTGCTCACCCGTGGGTGTCTCATGCTAGACTGAGCGTTGTGAGCCGTGAGTGCAAACATAATCCAGCCGTGCTGCAGAGAGCCAGAGCTGTGCTGCCTGGGGCCTTCCAGAGCCAGCCTTGCTTTTGTGTGTGCTCAGAGAGATGACAAAGCATAATCATGGACAATTGGCCTGCCCGCGAAAACACTCTAACTGTTGTTACACCATTCTATGGCTTCAGTCTGCTGCTTTCTAGATCCTGTTTGATATGGAACACTGGCACATGGCACAGTATTGTGCTGCACTGTTTCAAAGAACCATAGATGACTATTGAAAACTCTACGCTGTGCGAAGAAAAATACCAGAAATACCTGTATCTTGCAGTCTTTTGTCTTTTTGATTTGTCTTTTTGTGTCTTTTCTGAATTGTGTTGTGATATTAGTGCCTCTCACTAAGGAACATGAGTGAATTTACTCCCTGTGGAAAGCAAGTCCGCTTGTCATGTTGAAAATGACAATTGTTTTCTTAATTTGCTTTAAATAGTTCATAGGTATTTATAAAGGCTTTAACTTAATTCTACAGCCAATTATCAGTTATACTGATTCTCTAAAAGATCTGCGCCAATGTCATGATATGCATTGTAACACTGAAGGTAACCATATCTAAACTATCGTGGTGAAAATATCAAAACCCTTGTGTGTGACATTAGCACTTACTGCAGTAGTGTTAGAGTGAGAGTGGAGCAGAGGACCCCTGAAATGCACAATATAAGCACGGTTTCTAAGTAAAAGGTTTTCCTCTCTTCTTGTTTCTCCATACCTCCTGATTGACTGTCGTAACTGGTCAGAATGGAACAAAGTGGGCTAAAATCCAAAAATGAAAAGACACAGTTTTGCTTTGCTCTCCAAACTGTGCTACAAGGTCAGTAACAAAAGCCCCGTGGACACATGTACCAAATGCTGAGAACAACACATGTCAAATGGAGTTAGAGTAACTTTCCAGCAAAGTTCAGATGGAGCCTGAACTGTAGCTGTCGGGCAGATTTCGCAATTAGTTGGATTCAATTGTCACTTCAGATCAGTATTTCGACATTTTACAGGAAATAAGAACAACACAAAACAAACACAATCACAATGCACCATGGGAGTCACTGACAATTCTCTTCACACAATCTGGGACTGTTAGAAGCTTTTGGGACACAGTAACACAAAATCGTAAAAACAACCTGAGCTGCAAAGCCTCCTCTCTCCACTCAATTACAAGGCTTCATCACAACAACCACTACACCATCCAAATATAAAAACAGTATAAACATAAAAACAGTATATTGACATACAATTAAAGGCCCTGTACCCAAATGTCCATGTATTTAAGAAAATTATATAAGTA
The DNA here is from genome assembly GCA_000787095.1 of Periophthalmodon schlosseri. NCBI lineage: Eukaryota > Metazoa > Chordata > Actinopteri > Gobiiformes > Gobiidae > Periophthalmodon > Periophthalmodon schlosseri. The sequence continues at coordinate 5,979 of KN470818.1, read as the reverse complement.
CTGTATGTATTGTATAAGCTGTTTAAAATTAGCTGAGTTTTTCACAGAAGACGGTAAAAATCAATCACTGATTAACTGGCTTATACATCACACCTCTCAAACAGCAGCCAACCATGATCCTGACATTACATCATTTAGTTAGATTATTAGAATTCATTATCTTATCATACCAATTAACTGCTGTTAGAGAGCCACATGCGCTCTAATAATGACTACACACACACGCAACAGACTTCCCAGTGCTATTGCCATTATACAACATAGAAAGACAAAGATATCATTGATGGCCTATTTGGAAATTTTGGCTGTGCTGTCATTTATCTCTGTCTATAAGTATCTTATATCCTATTCGCAATCACCACTTATTTTCAGCAGCCCAAGATGGCTTCAACAAAAATAAATAAATAAATAATGAATAAAATAACATAATCAATCAATAATGCAAGGTGCCAAATGAATAAACCTAAACCTACTCGTCTGGTACTATATTGTTAACGTATCTGCAGTGCGTTTAAGACTGAGCTCAACATAAGACTATGGGCTAAGCTAGGCCTGAAGGGTATAGCTCTTCTTGGCAACAGTCCTCCATAAACCTTGCTTCATTTTAATGCACGTTCATATGGACACTCTTAAACTCAAAGCAATTCTGAAAATGTACCTTTTCTTGGCACCATTAACCTCTAAAAACATTCTACGCAAAATTTACTTAACCAATGGGTGGTTGGTTGGAAACGCACAAATATCACAATTAGAGCCCTTAATTCGCATAACTTTATTTGCTCACTTCATGTGGATTTTGATTTATGTGCATAGCAGTTAAAGCGCATTTTGGGAGGTGGAAATGCATTTAGCCGCATGAACTCACGTAGCGAGTATAAAACCCATGTGACCGTCGGCCTGCACTGGACCGGAGTGGACACACAGGTGATGAACAAAGCCAAAATAATCCCATCATGCTGGCTGTTGTTTGCCCAAAATCCTCCAGTGAAGAACAGCTAAACATCGTTACACTAGCACAATGCTTGAGGTTCAAGCTAAAAACAAAAGACATTGACCAACTAATAACTTGACCAGACACATAGTCTAAATGTGGTCTAATCTTCACTAGTAGAGTGACTTAGGGATATTTATGGTTCTCCAGCATTAAAGGGCCCATATTACTCTATTTTCTGATCTATGTTATAGTGTTATTTCTTCATCACAAACAGACCTGGAGTTGTGTTTTGTTTCATTCACACATGTTTAACACACAAACCCTGCATATTTAGGCTGAGTTCTTCTCTCAAACAGAAAACACTCTGTTCCACCTTGTGATGTCATGCTCCACTGTGTTTTTAAACTCCATACACTTTCACTAGAATCATTTGGATAATTTCAGCCCTGGAATTGCCAATCTCTACTGAACTAAAGGTAAAATGCAGCTGTTGCTTGAAAACTACCGCTTCATGACATCACAAGGTGGAACAGAGGATTTTGGGCTTTGGAGATGTAGACAGACTAATAATAAAGGGTTACTCAAACATGTGTGAATATAGGGCCTTTGAAAGTATAGCAGGACTTCAGCTGTGTTTCTTTTTCAACTTCAATGCAGTACTTTGGCAAAGATTGCGGCAGCAGCCTTTAGCTTGGTGGTAAAACATGTGTAGCATTCATTATTACAGCTAAAGTACCAGCTAACTTTTAGGCACACAAACGTGTACAGCAAACGGGTAATTAACAGAGAAAGTGCATCTCTGGCCAAGCCAATCAGACTGTGCACGGTGCGCCCTCTGTAGGATTAGCGGTGTCATGACACAGAAGACAGCAGCTCCTGTCCATCATTCCTTTGACATATTTTTGGACAATCCAATCTACCATATTTAGTTTATTTTTCTTTCTATCTATCTATCTATCTATCTATCTATCTATCTATCTATCTATCTATCTATCTATCTATCTATCTATCTATCTATCTATCTATCTATCTATCTATCTATCTATCTATCTATCTATCTATCTATCCATTTTTCTATCTATCTATCTATCTATCTAACTGTTTATCTATCTATCTATCTGTCTATCTGAACTATGACAAACTTTGAATAGGTTTTTGACAAATGATCTAACACCATGCTCTGTGTTGTAGTCATCACAGGCACCTTTAGACTTTTCCAGTGAAAGCCCGTGGGAGGCAGACACCCTCCTGTAGTGGAAGATTGAAGGAGCTGTCGTGGCTTCAGCTCCGCAGTAAAGGTCAACACTGTTCGGCTTATTCTCTTGTGCCCTGTCTTTAAGTGGTCTATGGCAGGCTTTCCAGGGTACCAAAATACAACTATAGAATTAGTGTGTGCAACAGGCTGACAGCATAATAATATTAATATTAATGCATTTTTATATTGCGCCTTTCAAGACAACCAAAGTGCTTTACAGTGCATTCTTCATTCTCTCTACACTCATTTGTGGTAAGCTGCTATTCTAGCCACAACTACCCTGAGGTAGACTGACAGATGTGAGGCTGGCAAGCACTCTAGACAATATGGCTGAAGTGTCTTGCTTAGGGACACAACAGAAGGTTCCACTAGTGCCACTATGGCACCTGGAATTCCTAGCGGGCTCCCATCCAAGTACTAACCAGGCCCGACCTCGCTTAGCTTCCAAGATTGGCCGTTGACAACCAGGTATGGCCGCATCTTGATATTCCAAAATGTTCCACAAAAGGTGTAATCCAAAAAGCTATATGCTAAGTTTTGTGAGAAACTTAACATTAAATAGTTCAAATATATTATAAATAAAATGCTATATAAATCAAATGTATTATTCTTATTCTTCTTATTATTTTAAGTGCACGTCTTATTGTTCACACTTTTCTGTCACATCTTAGGCCAAACACTAGCACCTGTTTCAAAGGTCTCTTGGTTGAACAATGATGCTTGCGTCACTGCCCACTGTATTTCACAGTTCAAGGACATAATTAAACCCACATGGTACCATAAAATACTTGCAATGTTAATGCTTTAGCTAGTCCAAAAAAATACAATAGAGTTTCATTACCAACCACTTAATATGAGATAGGTAACCATAGTTCAGTGTCAATAGGCCTGTCATGATATTTACTATATCGACTTCAATACAGTACATGACAGATGGAACAATACTTTTTGGGGGTCAGTATTTATCGTGGGTACATTTTCCTTGCACCAGTGGGAACATTTCAGTTATTTTTTTGTACTATGATGAGATTTGAGCTGTAGAGTGTTGAATTATGAACTTTGACTCATATGAACTTTGACTGAACTATGACTCATTACAGACACAAACTAACGATGTAAGTGTTTGTTTGTGTTTTTTAACAATATTGTACATTAAGAATACTTGTTTAATAATTCTGCTTCATGGTTTAGTTTCAATATTATCGTTTATCGTCTATATTTACTTCAGCAATTTATCGGCCTTCAAAATGTGTTATCGTCACAGGCCTAGGTGTCATTATTTGCAGCAAAATGGACTCAACATATATTAAATTAAAAAAGAAAGAAAACAAGAAATATTAGGATAGCAATGTAACATAATTTGAAACAGGTTTTCATGTTATTCTAATCATTACTTGGTTTGGTTAGATAGTTTTAGAACATGTGGTTCTTAAAAGGAATACATCTATCTATGTCATCAACATGGAAAATTCCAGCCAAAATGTGGGGATAATTTACTCACAAGGAAGACATTTTTCTGGTACTTTAAACCTTCATTTAAAGAGGAGGTGTTTTACTTATATGAGGTATTAACTGCTAACACATAACATATTTAGATCACCATTACCTTTTATTGTTTAGAAAATGCTAAATTATCTGAATTAACATGTTTTATAAGTTTCACTTTTGTTTTTGATGAGTCCTCCCGTCTTTGCTCTCCACGCTAAGTCACTCCCCCTTCAGACGCTATCACAACACAGTTGGCGTGCATCCCGCTAATGAAACTACTGCACATTGCATCAGGTTTGTGAAGCTGAAGTGTATTGTTTTGAATCACGCTTCTGTATACTGGTAATTATTTTTTAGGAGGGCTTGAGGGTCTGTAAGAGATCATTACTTAAACATGCATGGATGACATCTAAAACATCTTTAGGCATGTTTTTGACAAGGAAACAATGCTATAACATGGTAGAAAACTAAAAAAACAAAAAAAACAAAAAACAAAAAAAACAAGGAGATTTTGCATAATATCTCCTCTTTAACAAAATAAAGGTGTTGTTTGACCAAAATTTGATACAGAATGCACCTCTATGGATAGAAATTTTCAATGGGATATCTGGGTCTGGATATCTGAAAATGAAATTATTACAAGTCTGGCTCTGTGGGAGTCCAAACTGAGAGGGATCTTATAAGTTTACACAGCAGATGTTGGTCTTAATACCAGTCATTTTAAAATATGCCAAAAGTCACCTCCTAAAAGCCTCTATGGCACTCAAGTAACCCGCATGCACAAGCAAGTCAGAGGTTTGAAAGTAGACTTCATCATTTGGGGATGTCAGAACACTTCTCCTCAATACTAAATAATATATATGTTCATAAAAAGTGAGATTTAACATGCTCTTCCAAGTCCAGTCCCATCAACGTCATGCCTGGTTTTATCCTCCTGTTATATGCAATATTTTGAGGACTTTTTTCCATTCAAAAGATAAAATACTTTGTTTTAAATTGTTAATTGCTCTGGAAACAGTCCTATTTTTTTGTCATTCTGAAACCCATGGATTATCTGTTGACTATTTCTCTGTGTTCTTCGGTTGCCATTTTGCTGGTTAAGAACATGTTCCTACCTTTCTGGATTTGGATTTTCTTCCATAAATTCACATGTTTTAGTAAAATACAACTCTCAGCTCCCACTCCAAAGCTCCAAACACATGGCCCCACTGCATGATGTCATCAGGTGGTGATTCAGAATGTTTAGGCTTAAAGTCCATATATTTTAACCATGCTCATTCCTCATCATTCCAGTGATCACATTGTGTTTTTTCTGTTTGTAGCTTGATTCAAACGGCTTCACTCCTCAGAGTTTAAGCAGATGCAGTTCATTACGCCCTCTGCTGGCATTTTGTGTATGGAATCAGGAGTGGCCTAAAATTTTCCATACAGATACGAGTTCTACTACTAGACTAAAGGGGATGAACGCAGAGGTACATGGTTTGATGATGATGCTAACAGACACTCACCATCAAGATAGTTTTAGGAATTATGGATGCTGTCCTCTTTTTTTTTTTTTTTTCCTATTGCCGTTAGCATTACTTGTCAAACCACATTGAAAACATTTACGTGAGGTCAAAGCCTTGTCAAAAATCATCACTGAGTGTGGAGACATTTTACTAACCTGGTAAAAGCCAGATGGATCTTAAAGCGCTAATAGGGTTAGCTCTGCAATATTGATCTGGAATGACATCCGTTGATATCGTTCAGCAGACTGACATGTTTTGATAATAAGATAATAGTTTTTGGCTAAATGAATGTGTAGCATCATACCTGTAGTTTTTTTTTTTACCCTTGCTTCCTTGTTAGCAATAATGTGTCGGAAGACACGCAGTTTCAACTCAGCACCAAAAGTTGTGCAGACTTGTACCAGATCAGCCAGGAGTCGTAGCCTACAAGACAGATTCTCCTGAGTTTGAAAACTCAAGCCCTGCAACAATCCAGCTTATTCGCTGGTTAACCCTTTACTCTAAGTAATACTACGTTGTAGAGCTGTAGGCCCTCAGTTGATTCATTGGATGACTCAGTCAGGGCACAGAAAAGGGAGTGCCAGAGGGCCGAGCGGGAATGGCACAAGTCAAAGCTCCAGATTCATTATGAGATTTACAGAGGAAACGTGTGGTTGAACATGTACATGTACATGTACAACCACAGTTTATGTAGAACAAGGAAGGGGTACTTTTCGGACATTATTAGAAGTTGCAGTTGCTCTTGTGTCTTGTTTGCAACAGTAAATAGATTGACAAACCCTCCAGCTCCGCTG
>JACM01067513.1:0-11280 GCA_000787095.1 Periophthalmodon schlosseri | reverse complement strand
ATTCAGTTCCACATTCACAGTGGCTACTATAAAATATAAAAATGCTTTCTTAATATAAGTGGGCTCACTTCTCTACAGACCTGACCTTTAACTTGGCCTGGTGGCCTCAATTGCTTGTTTCCATGGCAATAGATAGATTTAATGGCATACTGTGGACCATTACAGGTAATGCAACAATGTACCATCCACCTAAAAAGCTACTAATGATTGCACTAAATTCTCATAATTATTTTTATAGTATAAGTCATCACAGATACACTCCGAGCCTTTCTGTCATATCTCATTGCAGTTTTAAAACATATCTAGATTATTAAGGCCCCATTCTTCAGCTAATCGGGAGCCTTATACTAATGCATTATTCTCCAATCCTCTAATAAAAGCAGAGTGACTTACTGTGGCGAGTTCACCCTCTGGCTCCGTCTGTGGTCCTGTCTCTCATGTTTACGTTGTGTAGCTTTTAAAAGGCTCACAGCTAGAACTGCTCTCACAGTTCTTACCCTGCACAGCCCTGCTCCAAAGAACTGCCTGTACACTGGGACCATGCACTTCAAACTAGCCTCGCGTCATTTTGGAGCTATTACAAACATTTGGATAGGAGCGTATGTGTTTTTATAGGGACCAAAATAATCTGCATCCACTTTCCAGCTTAAGAGAAAAGACTGATGCCACGGTAGGGACTGGAGGGAAGAACAGGAAACAAACATGAGCTCAACCAGAAATGACTGAGATGTGATATATATTTACTGATTGAATAAACCTGAGAGTTCCTGGGAGGTGGCGAGATCAGTGATCTGCTAACACATACCATATTTACATCACCATGTTACCTTTTATTGATTTGAAAATGGTATATTCACCCGAAAACAACATATTGAAATGTTCAGTAAGTTTCAGTTTAGTTTCTGACACTCTGAATCTCCGTTCCCTTTGGTCTTTGCGCTAAATCACTCCCCTTTCAGAGCGCCATCAGACCATAATCAGTGTGCTTCCCATTAATGAAACTACTGGTTTGTCAAGTTGGTATGTACAGTTTTGTTCATGTTTTTGTATATTTATGGAAAATTGTTGTGTGGGAACATGGGTGATGTTAGGCCGAGCTTTGGACAGGATCATACTGCTAACCGTAAGTATGGTTCGAATAGGGCCTGGGAGAGATTGCTGAAACATGCATGGATGACATCTAAAACCTCTTTAGGCATATTTTTCATGAGGGAATGTTATAACGGTAGAAAGCTCAAAAAAATCTATTTTGCATCATACCCCCTCTTCAAGTTTTTGATTTAATTTAACCTGTATTTAATGATTGAGGATGTCCCTAAATTTCAAGGATGTCGAAAGCACATCAGAATACACAATAAATAACAGTAAAATGAACTATATCAAACATGACAATTATTTACACTTTACAGTGATTGTGTTAAGTTTTAAAGGTGCACTATGTAACTTCTGATGGGAGATGTGCCTTTTACTTGTTTCCGAGGAGATGCCGCTTTGCCTGAAAATTTTCTACAGTATGACATTAAACATTTTGCATTGATTCATTTATAAGGGTTGGAAAATATACATTCTTCCTGCTTCATCACAGATCTGATCTGTACTATGGCCTGATGGTATCACCTGGTTGTTTAATGCGATACTGTGGAACATTCTATCCAAAGCAGCCACCAAAAAAGTTGCATAAAGCAGCTTTAAAATAACCAAAGGTAGGCATTTCATTTGCACAGCGAAGCACTGAAGCACAAGTCCTGTGAACCTGCAGCAGGAGAGAGTTGCTGCTCCGTGTGGTATAATTACAAGTGGACCACTGTAACAGAGACATAGACTGTATAAAGAAGTAGACTAAGTGAGTGTGACATCACCCACAGCGTTCGGCTCCAGTCAAATGAAGCTCATCTAATCATCATCAAAACTATGTGTTTTGTATCTTGTCATTGTTACAATGACCTTTCTATAATAATAATAAAAAAAAGGTCCATATTTGCAATTCCAACCACAAGTATCATAGCAAGCAAAGAGCCAATCCAGGGCAAGGATGTTGAAGGTAAACCCCCTTCCTGCCTGCACCGCTGGTTTAGCAGGGAGTGGGCGCTCAGCGGGAGTGGCCTCAGGGAAAGATTGATTTACAAAATAGTGAAATAAAAAAACAAGGATCATATAGAGCAGGTTAAAACGAACTTTTAAGAGCTGAAATAAAAAAACAAGGATCATATAGAGCAGGTTAAAACGAACATTTTAAGACCAAAATGACGAGCCTGACAGCAACAGTTACGAAGAGAGGGGCAACGTTTTTTCAATAGAAAGTGAATTGGAGCCAGAAGTGCACGCATGCTCACTTCCTATTTGGAATGCAGTGGCTAGTGGGTCAGCTACTATGTCCATACAGTCTGTGTCCAACAGAACCAAGGTATGGTAGCATGTTTCCATTCAAGACTTGAAAATACTGTGAAAATGTACATAAGCCAGTGTATTTCCCTATTAACAAACACAGTCCATCTACCAGCTCATACAAAGTGCTTTGGTGGATAACTGCTCTCATTGAGTGTTATTGATGATTGATTGAGTGACAGACTAGAACTGTATGATGTATCATTTATTCTCCACACTTCTAAGTCCCACTCTATGTCTGAGACGTTTTCGAATTTGAAAATTGAAAATATTTTTTTCTGGGGCCAAGACAATGGTGGTGGGGAAGAAGAGAAGAGAGGCTGAAAGTTCTGCTGCTGCTATGGAGATAAGGGTTGGAGGAGTATATAAAGGGCTGGAAAAGTATATACATGATTTGCTAAAACTTTTTAAATATACATTTTTTCCCATAATTTGTAGGGGTTTTAGATCTTTAAAGGTGCCCTATGGTAGGTCACCTCCTTGTCTTCATAGAGATGTAATTGTTGTGCCTGTAATGCTCCACAGTATGACAGTAAACTTATATGCCATGGTGACATCAGGCTAAGTTACAGGTCAGGTCTGTGGAGAGTAGACCCCACTCACAGTAAAAAATTAACTGAAACTAGATTAAGAGTAATGCCATGTTGTGGAACATTCTGAGCAAAACAATATTTTTGTGGAGACAAGCAAATGGTGTACACATGCATTCTACCATAGATACCGTGAAGTTCGTAATTATTAATTTGCAATTATTTTGTTGCTGCACATTTTTAAGATAAGGTTAGGTTACACTTAGTCTAAAATATCTAAAATGCTTCTTTACCTTGGGTCTGAAAACCACTGCACATTGAACTAAAATATCTTAACTTTTAATTGAGTTTTAAATTAACAGAAGCGGAAATGAGCCGGGCTGCTGTACGCTCAGACGATGCCTTCGCTGTCCTCTGTAGTGCTCCATTTATTTTACCCTTAGACTAGATTATTTTCTTTTAGAGTCCAATAATCCTCATATGTCCACACCTCCTCTCACTGTATATGTGTTCAGTGCTGTCCACCCGCTGCACTAGTCTCCTCTATGACAAAAACAGCTCAAATTCTTTCATTCTCTGATTCAATATTTCTTCAGACGTCTCCTAGTTAAATGAATGTGTCAGGTGAGATTGCAGTCTGGAAATCATAAACTGTTTCATCATATTTAGGACATGACCAGCACGATAAGTCATGCCCTGATTATTTAGTCTATACAGTGAAGACTCCACAGCCATAACCCTACCAGCTGGCTGGGGGGGGGGGACTGAAAACAAAAAAAACAACAAAAAAAAAACAAAACACTACAATCACAACTGAACCTGTATTGCCGATGCCTTAACCTGCAGATAGAGGACACATACAAGTTTATCTCATTTTCATTATATGGACAGGCCATGCCTCATGTGAAAACTCAGAACCTCTAGAAGTCACTCACTGAGTTGCAGAGGCTGCACTAGCACTGATTAATGATTGGCTGCAGGTGCTGGGCTTTAGGTAGTGATGATTCTGATCAGAGAGAGTCCTTTTAAGTTAAAGCCAACTGGCAACCAATTCTGGCGACACATGTGAGGCTCATTTTGTTTTCTGATTGGATAATTGTCTTGAGAATCAAAACACCAAATTAGAACATAAACATTGACCATCATGTGAAATATTTTTGTAGAAGAATCAGCATGAGTATAGTTTCCAGTAAGGGCTAATATTTGATGTGAAAATGTCTGACAGTTCATGTTTGTGAAATTTAAAATAAACATTTTGCATACAGTTACTTTAAGTGGGAGCACAGTTACTTCGAAATAATATTAGTCAAGCAGTAAAAAGAAGTGATGCAAGGAGTGGAAAAATGTATTTGGGGGAACTACTACTCGAGAAGGAGAAATTCTAGGATTAATTGTCTGGACGTAGCATTTGATTTGTAAATTGAAGTTAAAGGTGCAATTTCCTGGTGCTTGTCTGCATGGTAAGGTATTGCATTTGTTTCACAGTAGGGTGTTAAACTGTCAATCCTACATTTATTCAATGTGTTTTTATTGCTCAAAAATACCATGAAAAAACATGCTTTCTTTCTTTCTGTGAGCGTCAGATCTGACCTGCAACTTGACCTGGTGGTGTCATCTGCATCTCTATCAGTTCATAGCAGACATGTGACCTATATGCCACCAGCAGCCATATTGGTTCTAATCCTAATGTAAACAAATGTTAACGCCAAAGAAAACCTGCATAAACGGATCAAATATCCAGGCACTCCTAATCTTTACTGTCAGCTGCGGTCTAACATTTATACAATAATGAATGACATCGTACAGCTGCATTTTAAAACGCGACTTTAGAGCGAAATATTCATTAACTGCTAATGAATGATTAGCATTTGTGATTAGCATACAGATCAAATATAATAGACTTCCAACACCTGAAACATGGCTGGTAAGAGTCTTTCCTTGTGTGTGGTAATAGTGCTGCACTAAAATTAAACATGTTTTCAAGTTATTTGGAGCTTTAAGTGTTTAGATTGATAACAGTCTCTTCCCATTATCAGTCTGTGTAAAGTCATAGAAAAGCCGTTCAAAGCCTCTATACCTGCACTGACTGCCCTGAGGGGACCCCGTTGTTCAATCTCTACATGCTGCCGTTAAGCCAGTTAATATGCAGCAACAATGTGTCCTACCACAACCATGAAGATGACACTCTGCCACTGCATCCAACAGATCAGTGTGTGGATGCAAAACAACTTTCTCCAGCTAAACTCAGACAAGACTGAAGTCATAGTCTTTGGCTCACAGAAACATAGAGAAAGTGTCAGCAGTCATCTCCAGTCTCTCTCTCTAAAACCTTCAAATCAGGCTAGAAATCTAGAGGTGATAATGGACTCAGACTTAAACTTTAACAGCCACCTCAAATCACTAACATCTGCAGCTTTTTACCATCTAAAAACATTGCAAAAATCAAAGGTATACTGTCAAAACCAGACTTGGAGAGACTTGTCCATGCATTTGTCTCCAGTAGGTTAGACTACTGTAACGGCCTGCTCACTGGCCTCTCCAAACGAGCGTTAAGACAGCTGCAGTACATCCAGAACAATGCGGCTCGGGTCCTGACTAGAATCAGGAACTACCAGCACATAAGTCCTGTGCTCAGGTCTCTGCACTGGCTTCCTGTGGCTCAGAGAATAGACTTTAAAGCAGCTCTGCTTGTTACAAGTCTCTCCATGGCCTAGCACCAAAGTACATCTCCGATATGTTAGTGCCATATGAACCATCTCGCACTCTGAGGACTTCAGGGACTGACCTCCTGCTGGTGCCCAGAGTCAGGACTAAACATGGGGAATCAGCATTTCAGTTTTGTGCAGCTAAAACCTGGAACAGTCTTCCTGAAGATATGAGACAGACCTCTACGTTGAAAATGTTTAAATCCAGGCTCAAAACAGTTCTGTTTAGCTGTGCATATGACTGAAAGGGTTTTTTTCTGCGCTCTTCTCCTTTGATGTTAACTTTATGATGACTATTTGTGATTATTTATGTTGTGATTTGTTGTATTGTGATTTTAATGTCTTTCTTATTCTGTAAAGCATTTTGAATTAGCTTGTGTACGAATTGTGCTATACAAATAAACTTGCCTTGCCTTGAGTGACATTATTTGGCAAAAAACAACACATTTCATGCAATATTTGCAACATTGTTTGCTTGTATAAAAAGGCAAAGGAGAATGACTAAACACTTACCGTAGAAACAATATGGCTCCGATCAACCGTAATTTAATTCTGTCACGAACGTGTGACATAGATTGGCATAAACACCGATAGGGACAAGTAGTTGGTGGTCCCATCCACCAGAAAAGTTACATAGTGCATGTTTAAAAGTTATATCTTAAGTGTGCAACATATTTAACATGTGCATACTTTCCTTTATCAGTGGTAAACCTACTCACAGTGGGAAGGAAAAACAAAACAAACAAAAAAACTTACTTCAAAAACATTTTACCCATGTACATGTACATGTAAAAGTACAGTGCCAGAAAACATTCTCAGAATGACTTTAAAAAGTGACTTTATTAAGTGTAACTTCATAAATATAACTGAGTATTTCACCTCTGCCAGCTGCTATAGTTTGACATTGTTCCACATCAGTCCCTGTGCCAGCGCCGCAGATACCAGGTGCATGAGGAAATGTGGTGATGACAGCCTCACCATGGACTGGACCCCAGACCGGACCCTGGGGCGGTTCACGTCTGGGTCTGGGACTGAGATGGGCCAGATTCAAAACAATCCAAGACTGCAGAAGTGCAGAGGGAATGAACCAGGGCATAGCTGTGTGTAATAACTTTGAGGAATCCTACATTTAAGCCCAATGATGTCATGACTAATGCCGAGTCTGAGGTGCGTTTCAAACATGTCGTATCCTGACATCATCAGCTGCCGTATGATTGTAATCCACTCAGGTCTAATGCGGACCATGGACCTGGCAGCCTGGGCTGGTTTAGCTGTTCATCTATATCACACAATATAGTGCCTAGATGATGTATGACCTTATTATTCTACTGAGAAGACAAGATGGATATTCCTAACCTGACATGTGGTGGACTCAAAATGGTAACCTGAGCACTATACTTTTTTTTACTTCAACTTTACCTATCATTATTCAGTTCACCTATCGACTGCCCTGTTCTGAGGACCCAGATCCTCCCCTTCCCTCACCTGGCTGGATGACCCAGTACCTAACTTGACGACCCCTACCCTATCCTGGATGAGCCCCGCTCTGTCTCTTCGTCTTCAGTGGGCTCTGGTTCTACAGACTTTAACTCTATCTGCAAATGGATGCACATCAGTGACCAGTGTGTGTTTTTTCATGCCTGGATATGGAGGCCTTCTGCATCCTTCTTTGGAAGGATAACGTGATGTGTAGCGGACAATGCTACAGGTACAAGGTAATGTTACAGTGATGTGCCTTGCTAACTGATTTACACAGATTTTGGCACTATTCTCCTACCTACATTGGTAACGCCATCTGCAGTCGACTTCTTCAGGACAGCATCCTAGGTCCTTGAAAACCTCAAATAGGCCAATACAGATCACTGCGGGAGACAGAGAGAGAGAGAGAGAGGGAGAGAGAGACATAATGGACAGGGATGGAAGACAATAAGCACAAACGTTGAATAAAGGAGGCTATTGAGATCCAGAAACAAGCCCACAGGACAGCAAACAGGGGCAAGAGGGCCTATCAGTTTTCAAGGACCTGAGATGATATTCTGGAGAAGTCGGACTGCAAATGGCGCTATTCCCCTACCAATGCAGGTAGGAGAACATGTGCAGCATGTGTAAATCAGCTGTAAATCACAGTGAAAGGGTGAAAGAAGGATGGAGATAATGTGAAGTGATTCTGGTACCAGAGACACACAGGTAGAACAGTAACCCATGTGAAATCGTGAATGCTTCAGGCACTACTCTTCTGCTTCTAAAACTCTGCACAGAACAAGTTTACTCAAGTTCCCTGAGAGTGCAGACTCAGGTCGGGCCCAGGCATGCAGGGAGTGATTGGAGTCCGAGCCAGTTGACCCAAGTTGAGCCACTTTTGCCCTGTGTGAGGTAACCATAAGACTACATAATATATAAGGAGTTACTGAGTGGCAGGATTTGCATTTAGCATCCATGAAATCCAAAGCAATCCATGCCTGAAGTAGTGTTGAAGAATCTCTCTTTTTGACTTCTTTCTTCCCTCTGTTTCACCTCCTTCCTCATCTCTCTCCTCTCTCCTAACCCGTCACTCCGTCCTCACTCTCTCTCTTTTCCTTGTCTCTCTCCTCTCCCCTAACCTGTTACTCCATCCTCCCTCTCTCTCCCTGAGGTGAGGGAGCTCTGGTTCTCATTAGGAGGCGCTCCCGAGACGAGCCCTCTCTGAGTGTCTGTGCTTCTATAAACAAGCCTCCCCAGGTTCAGGGGCCTCCACCTCTCTCCATCTACACTCACGAACGTTAGGCTTCCAGGGTTTGTGGGAACATTACATTGACTCACATTTGGAGACTGATTGCAACCTTAGAGCTTTAAAACATGTTTCTTATTTACACTCTCAAAGTTGTATTTGGAGTAATTTGTGCATGTTTGAGCAATCTTTTAATCGCTTATTGTCAGGATGCCATATTGCAGATCAACCCCTGCTTTCACCGCCACTGGCATACGCCCACGGCTCTGTACATATTTCGTTCTCCAATTTTATTTTCTTAATCAGTGATTTGTGTAGGATTCGGCAGTGTTGAGTAGTCATTTTGGTACAAATGAAAAAAAATAAAAATAAAAAATCTGCTTTGTACTAGTATGATCTGCAGCTATCCATAGGAGGGGACGACAACTTGACGGCTCTTTGTTGAGGTCACATTTATGGCAGTGACTGCAGTTTTCTAACAGGTTTTCTAAGTCAGCTTATTTCTTTTATTAAGTCATTTTAGATGATTATTGGAATATTGTGATTTAAAATGTGTAGATTATAACATAATGATCTACAGGTGTCATAGATATACTATATAACAGGCTGAAACACAATATGTCTTCTTTAAAGATCCAGTATCTCATTTTGATTTTCATTTTTTTTATTCCCACTCTTGAATTTCTACTATCACAACAATCTCACTGTATGTGAAGCTAGTACATTACATAAGACTTTAGTGCAGGGTTTACACAAGACAACACAGTATTCATTTCAGAATTTATGGCCCTCGCCAGTTACACTTCTTGGCTCTCGCCAGTCACTAAGTGTAACTGGCAAAAGGTATTGTTCTTTGTTTTGCGATTTGGTTTTCCAACAACATAAACGCATTTTTGACCACCTGAATGTTGACAAAAAGTCTCACATGGGGTATAGAATTGACCAGTCCAGCAAAAAATGTGATAAAATGGGCATCGCAAGAATGTCTGATGCCCACTAACTCCACAGCACCGCCTAGAAGTGGACCCTAATGGGAGAGGAGACGGCCAAATTATGGCAAAGGTGCACAAAATTTGGAGCGATGATAGAGCCTACAAGAGAGAAGCCTACAAATGAATTGAAGCACTGCACTATGCTGAACAGGAACTAGTCCAAGGTTTTTAGTTCAAATCAGCTCAGATTCAACATACCATATCTATAGTCATTGACACAAAAATGTATCAGTTTTTTTTTTTGGGTAGTCCTTACAGTTTGTCCATAACACGCCTGCGAAAAACACTTTCATTTCCTGTTTCTTTCATGACTTCTCCTGACCTTGGGCATTGGCCTAGAGAGCTCAAATTCAAATCACAATTGTGTGATTCGGGCCTGAATGTAATAAAACTGAACACTATAGCGCCCCTACCATAGACATGAAATGTCAACATTGGATTTATCAGATTTATACTAAATTTGGGGATTAAATTTGATTCATGACAAGATGTAAAAAAAATTTGCACAAAAAAAAACAAACAAAAAAAAAATTCTTACATTTGCGTCACTTACACACTGGCTGACACCTGTTAAATTCATATTTCACACTTAATGCATTAATTAATGAAAAATCCCTTTATGTGCCCCTGATCATAAAACATCATTAGACCCATGCTGTAATTTTTACAGTTTTTGCTCTACGTCATCCAAATCGCCCATTCAAGCGAATGGCGCTGTGACTCAAATCAGGCAATGGTGAGGAAAACATCCACTAAACATTAACAAAAACACACCCTCATTGGCAGAGTGCACCTGCTTAGTCAAACATTAAATCTTATATGGTACAAAAAAAATGACTCAACAGCGCCACGTAGAAGTGGACCCCTATGGGAGTGGGGATCGACAAATTTTGGCGTAGGCTGACGAAATTCTAAACAGTCATAGAGCTCCATAAGACAAGCTACAAAATGAATGGGTACACTGTCCTATGATGAACAGGAAGTCAGCCATGTTGGATTGAATTTCTGACGCCACTTTGACATAAATTTATATGAAACCTATCTAGTCCCAGGTTTTTCATCTAAATGAGCTCACACTCCACATGGCTCATCTACAGATGTTGATAATCAATAATTATCAATTTTTTGAAGTTATTCATAAAATTTTTTCTGTAGCACGCCGTCAAAAAATGTCTTTATTTCCTGTTTCTCTGATACCAGCTCACAGCCTCAAGCATCAGCCTATAGAGCTAAAAGTATAACTGCTGCTGCAGAATAACACTTTATACACATAAAACATCCGGTATTGTCAGAATGGCATAAAACTTGGCCCATATATTCAATACCTCAGAACATGCAAAGAAGTCAATTACACCATATCTGTATTATGCACGAGGTTGCTGGTTCAAAGCCATGAACATCACCAGTATAAAGCAATGGCACATGCGTGGGCGGTCACAAGTCCCTGCTGATCGTGTCAGGCGGTGGGCGCACCAGGGGTGAGGTCCATCATTGCCGCTTGTGGCTTTAATTATTCATCGATATCTTGATTTGCTGCAGCTAAAATTACTGAAGTAAAAAGAAGCCAAAGTGCATTTACTATGAACTGTCGCGTAATTGCGTAACTTATCTTCGGTACTGGTCTGCTCCTTAGGTGTTCAGGCCAAAAGAGTCCTGGATGATCTAAAGAAGGATCCAGAGCAGTCCATTAAGTGGTAGTAGGAGGGTGATTCAGGTTTTGCAAGTTTGGTTGGGCCTAATTGGTGAGAGCTGCTATAAAACAATAAGTTGGTCATTGAAGTTGCTGCATGTATCTGGAAGCTGAAACTTTGTCATCATCCTATTTGTTGTTTTTTTTTTTTTTTTTTAATTTTGATCTAGTAACCTAAGCTCCACTCTCTTCCTCCAATAGTTAAAGAAGATATATGCTTTTTTCACTTATATAGTATTAAACTATGCATCCATCCATCCATCCATTTTCT
>KN470817.1:21803-40541 GCA_000787095.1 Periophthalmodon schlosseri | reverse complement strand
GCTGAAATATTAAACTCCAAATGGGAAGCGACAGTCTGGGTAAAACTCAGCACTTTGTAAAGAAAAACAGGCTGTCAATACAAGCAGTTTAGAAGAGCAAAAGTTTAAGATGCAAAGATAGACAGGCATCAGAACAGGCAGGATGGGACAGAAGACAAAGACAGCACTTAACCAAAAATCAACCAAGAAAACATTATGGGTATGTTTGTGTGAAATAGGGTTGGGTGATATGGCAAAAAGCTCATATCACAATTTTCAATCACGATAACATTCAATTGCTTACAGTAGATTTGGGAGGTAACTAAAGCTATCTGCTGCTTTTGACTTCACTGTGACTGGTTGAATCCACCTGTCACTCATTGAGAGCACGATGGAGGCTGGTCAAAAAAGTTGGAGCGGGTGTGTCTGAGTTTGAACAAAAAGATGAATATTTTATTTTGTATTGTTAATTACTATGGCGACAGTGGTAATTTTTCATCACTCTGAACTTATGGATAAGATTGGTGGAGGAAAGTGAAGCAGTGTTTCCTTAATAACAGAGATATCCAAATTCCTTATGGTGTAAAACAACCTGGACAAAATAAGAAGGAGATGACATTTTTACTCCAAATTAAAATGATACTATTCAAAATTGCCTGTGCCACCATCTGTAGGAAACACAAGGTAAAGTGGTGATAGAAAAGAGGTGAAGGAAGGTGATGGGGTGGTTGGCCAAATTTACACTGACAAGACAGAGACAGCTTTGGAACATACTCACTGTTGTTATAGTGACTTGTTATAGTGTGGTCCACAGACAATCGTGTGACACACAGCCATCTGCTCAGCCTCAGACAAGTGTTGTGTGTCAGACACTCCAGAACACTGATGGAATTGGTTTTATTTAGAAGGCTATTTCAGAGAAGTCTTCGGGTCATCAAAACTTGTTTTCAATTTGAGATTATAATTAAGTGCGGAATAAGTATCGATTTCTTAGGGGGAAGCACAGGAAAGTCCAGGGTTTGCCTTTTTTGTTGCAAAAAAGTAGCAATAATTGAATAAATCCAAGAAAGATACGTTTAATTGTGCAGTACAGTGGATCATATAAGGCAAAGCAATAACATCTCAAATAAAATCAAGCAACTATTCAGTCATTTAGTTGACCAGAAATCAAAATCCCAACAAAATTGGAAGGTTAAGGGTAGGTTAAGGTGTACTTTATTGTATGGCGAGAAACACGCAAATTCCACACAGAAATGCCCGGGTGACCCAGGAATCAAACCAGGAACCTTCTTGTCTTGCTGTAAAGCGATGAGTGCTAGCTACTCAGCCACCGTGCCACCCATAACATAACTAACATAAACAAATTCCAACCACAGGGTGTCAGCAGACGGTGACCTTAAGCTGTTTAATGTTGTTGTTTTTTCCAAGGTCAGTTCAGTATTATTAGGCTAGCTCACACCAAAGTGCAGACAACTATGGCATTACTCCTCTTTTAGACTTTGCTTTTTAATTAGTTACACTGTTTTCCCTTGTTTTTGCTGACCTGTCCCCTGACACACAGTCCCTGGTTGTATCCCAAAACTAAACATCTGGGACAGGATAATTAGCCGATGTGCGTGTGATTATATTCGTATTTAGACCCAGGTCGACTCTAAAATTCTTCAAACACTGCCTCCAACTCCCTGACACTATTTCATCAAAAGCAACACATAAGAGACGGCTTGAGAAAGGCGCCAGTGTTATGGTCCGGTTAACTTTCTAAACAGGCCAGACTGTACAGTAATAGAACAAAAATACACGCAGTAACATACCTAGGTCAAGTGCATTTTTCAGCCATTAGACGTCTTTGCATTTGTAATATATATACATACACAACACAACTGTTTGATTTGTTTGTAAACGTTGTCATCATCGACATTGCTACAAATGTGCTGTCATTCTGGACAAATGCCCTTCGTTGTTACGTTGTAGAAAAATACAACATTATGACGATTAACAACTGCAAATATCTGTTTAGCACAATGAATGCCCTTAAAAGAAGAATAAGATTAAGAGAAAAAACTGAGAGAGGTGTTGATGACTTCCGAGAGCACAACAAAGGTATTCCCAGTCCAGCACCTGGGTATACAGAGCATGCTCAGTGGCACCCGGTCAATAAGGCATTAGCAGAGGCTTCAGTGGCTGTTGCTCACCTTGTAAAGACTGTGCAGTGACCCACACTCCAGCCTCCACTGGAGCAGGAGGAAAACAACAGCTATTTACTGGGTGTGGACACTCTTCTTATTGTGGCCATTTTGAAGCCTTAAAACAGGTGTATAGTCATGTTTGTTGGGAATTCTCATCAAAGTGGCTACACCACACAAACCCCCCCAAAAACATAACCTTAATTCTAACTTGATTACAACTCTGACACATTATACACATAGCAAACTGCAATAAAATGCATACAATAAGGGCATTTTTAATTGTTAATGATATGTTGATATGTTTTTTTTCATTGTTAATGATTTTAATTGAGAGGTCTATAGCCAGTAAAGTCAGTCAAAGCATGTGGTTTAGAACAGAGACTTTTGAGTTGAGACTTTGGAGAATACATTATTTATGTTCAGGAAATGAATATTGATATAATCTGTGTATAAAATAAAATACAGATTCAATGTGATGAAAGAAAATTGTGTGTTATTTTTTCTTTCGCATATCAGCCCTACATAGGCCTATAATATAACATTTTTGCTACTTATGAATCTGTTGCAAATCCCAGGCCAGACCACTGCGGTGTCACTGCACAGCAACAGCAGCAGAGACTTTGGAGTAAAAAGGCACCGTCTCGTCTCTCTCTGTCTCTCTATCCCTCTCCTGTGAACCCACTATCAAACAGTTCACGGCCAGAAGCGGAACAGATAAATAAGTAACAGCCTTGGTCTACAACTGACACAGGAACAGGGTCAAGTAGATCTCTGTAGACACTGTAAAAAGATGTGATGAAAAGATTGAATATTTATTACCAGAGATCAGTCGGCATGTGTGTGTGACAGGGACATCAAACTGGGTCCTGTGGAGAAAGACTTCAGACATCATCTCATCATGGCCCCTGCGGAGTGGATTTTAACCCACGTCTCTTTTTCAAATCTTTGTTTTTTTCAGCTTTGGTTTGTTTTAAACACCATTTACAGAAACAAAATGCTGCTTCATTATTTGTGAGGTAACAGCAGGATGATTGGAAAAATCATATTTATAGAGTGATGTAGGCCAAATAGTTTTTTTCCTCGGCCGATCGAGTCAGGGCTGCACAATATACAGCAAATGAATCAAAATCACAATTTAAGTAGGCACACTTATCAAATTGCAAAGGCTGCAGTTATTGAGGTAATGTAAGGTCCTCTGTAAACAACGCAATCAGTATTTTTTATTGAAAAATCTTGCAGTTTAGACTTTCTGAAATGAATGGAATTTGGGCATTAGTTTATCAGTTCATATGTCAGTATTCTCTCAAACTGTATTGCTCCTGGCATGTTGGAAATGTGCAATCTGAACAATCACAGTGTTTGTCCAAAAAATCACAATTCGACAATTTTCCCTAAAACTGTGCGGTCCAAATCAGAGTAGCATTATTTTCCATTCATTTAATTCCATATATAGCATATACAAAGGGCTGATGCTAAACTGCTAGTGTATTCTTGAGTCATTAATGTGACTATTTTGTAAAGTATACCAAAAATGCAATAGCTTTTTCCATCTTTTTTGTGTTATTACTGATATTATTTACAAACAGTCTAGACAAATGACTATATAGACCCTTTGGCTTTGCTTCTCTTGGCAGTCAGTTCAGATATGCCTATGTGCCAAGCCCGGAATCTGCTATCCAATTAATGCCTATTCATTTTCCATTAGACTTAATTTGTTTCAGTGCAAATGACTGCACGATCTCGACGCTGGCCGGTAATAGCATTGTGCAGATCAGAGTGCAGCAGTAAAGCTTTGAGCTGCTGTAATGGCCGTGAAGGGTTTCTCTCATGTGTCCTGGCTCCACTAAATACTCAGCGAGCAGTTCAAAACCCAAATCCTCACAGTCCTTCAGTTGAGCATGCAGCTTTCTACACCCTTTTGGTCTTTATTCTTAGAGGTGGGCTAATTGGAGAGTAATGAGATTTTGGATCAATATGAAATACTGTAAATTTGCTTGCAGTGAAAAAGTGTGACTTTGCTGCATAAAAACACAAAGTCACATTGAATGGACTGTCATTTTTCGCTGATAAGGCTGAATGCTGCCCCAGTCCATATATGCACAAAAGAATTATATGCTCAAAAGAAATATATACTCAAAAGAATTATATGCTCTAAAGGATTATATGATCAAAGGAATTTTATATCCTCAAAATAATTATCGGCTGATTTCAGATTCTAAAATGTGATGATGTCATACTCCCACATGGGGGGCAACAGCCAGTTTTTCCTATTGATTACATTATACTTTGCCATGAAATATCCAAAAGGTAAATTCACAAATGTTGAACCTGATAATTTCTATTAGTGACAAGACCCAAGAACTCACTATATTACAACAAAAATCAGCATTTGAACTATTGAAATATTAATTTTAGCTGCCCCCCCATCTGTATTACATATTATTGGCCTATGGAATGTTGTGACGTCTTCTGAAACCCAGCAATATGCTCAAAATAATTAAGGGAACAGTCCATTTTAAGTCAACTGTTGCGTAATGGCTGATTATTTCTTGCTACTTGTATGTACTATTGATTCCTGCATCACTAGTCAATGTAAAATATACAGTATCAGTAGAATAGATAATATGTAGCTTTAATAAATAAAACACATGGCTAATTGTGCATACCATAAATACAATACAATGAAATACAATACAAAATGTCCTATTTAAAGGTCCTATATTACACACTTCAAAAGCGTACACATATTTAAGTATTTTTTAAATTATTAGTCTGTCTACATTTCCAAAGCTCAAAATGCTCTGTTCCACCTTGTGATGTTATGTAGTGGTTGTTTTCAAGTTAACAGCTACATTTTACATTTAGTTCAGTAGAGATGGGCAATTACAGGTCTGAAATTATCCAAATGATTCTAGTGAAGGTGCATGGAGTTTAAAAACACAGTGGAGCACTTACTGTATTACCACATGACATCACAGGGTGGAACAGTGTTTTCTGTTTGAGCAAAGAACTCATCCTAAATATGGAGGATGTGTAGGTTAAACATGTGTGAATGAAACAAAACAAAACTCCAGGTATGCTTTTGATGAGGAAACAACATTATAACATAGATTAAAAAAAAAAAAAAAAAGTATAATATTGGCCCTTTAAATTGTAAATTGATTACCTCAAAACATGACAGAGCTCCACCAAAATGGCTCCAAGAAAACATAGAAGGCATGAATAATCTAAATAGCTTATATATATGGACTATATATAGTATATAAGTATAAATGATCAGGTCAGCAATGTAATACACTGGTAAATTTCCTATATACTATGTAAGACATCCAAAAGTATCCTATTTCAATATGCTATATTGGTAAGTCGATATCATCCCTAATTACTAATATTAACTGAACAAACGGCCTTTAACACATTCAGTCTATCTTTCCTTTCTAATCAGGTTAGCAGCAGCCCAGAGCCCCTTAAAAGTCTCCTTTGATAATCACAGAAGTCTGTCAGTTGTAGAACTGAAAGACAAACGACTATTTGTTTTGTTCTCTTGATCAAATGTTATCTGGGTTTACTTTTAAATCTTTCATGTGGCCAATGCGCGCGTTCTGTCCACCATCATCTGTCCAACCCCATTTCCTTTTGTCCCATGTCAATTTCCTGTGCCTCTTCTGTGTGTGTATATGAGAGAGAGACAGAGAGAGAGAAAGAGTGGGAGAAAGAGAGAGAGCGATGGAGTGATTTTCAGGGAAGGCACAGCTCAGTCGCGGTGCAGCCCAAGGCATAGCGCGTTAGCTCCGTTTGGACACGTCTCTGGGGAGCTGGCTGTAACCACAACCACACCTGACAGACAGTAGGATGTGTAAGAGAGCGGAAATCCAATGGTCTAGTCACAGTCATCCTACAACCCCAACATCTAAAACCTGAAATATGAGAGAAAAAAGGCCTATATTGGTCATTAAAATAGCCTACAATCCCCTGTGCATTCATCCAGAGAGGGGGCATCATTAAAAGGCCTCTTCTCCACTTTACATGACTAAAAAGTACACCCACACACTCTCAACAGCACCATTTAATAAGTTCAGCATTGCATCATGTACATGCTTTACATGAAGAAACTGTAGAACATACTTTATAATTATGCATGTAGGCAGACATAGTATGTTGTATTTGATTTTTTAGTTTAGAAGCCCTTCACCAAAGTAATGCCTAAATTAACAAAAAAGTAGTTACACTTTTCAAATGATATGTATTACACATCTACCACCATCTCAAGGTGCCAATATAGTGATTTTATAGTCTACAATGAGGCATGAATTGCTAAATGATGATCTTAGATCTTTTTGAACAATATTTTGGTAACACTTTTTGTTTACCCTGAAAGCTTACTCGTAATGAAGATTCAGAATAGCACAACTCAAAGATTTACTGAGAAAAGAACAAACAAACATAAAGTGACAAAATACTAGTCAAAACAAAAAAGAAGAGGATAAATCATGTAGTTTATTAAAGTCAAGGACGGCGCATCTCGCACTGGAGTCATAAGCATCAGTTTGGCCAGACTTTCTTATGAGAGCAGACCTCATGCTGAAAATTCTCCATCTGCAAAAATACGACTTTGACCACCCCTACATTTGGCGCACAGCGGGGGGCATATGCTTACAAGGGGATGCTATGGAAACTAGAAATCTTGTATCACCTCTTTGCTCAGATACTGTGTGATAAAGACAGCTGGGAATACAAAATGGACAGTTTTGCATGAGTTATCCAGAACAAATGTAGGCAAAGGGCCCTGTGCTGGGACGATATCCAAGACAAACACTCAATGCTCTTGGGATTTAGCTGGGATTCCCTGTCTTTGCTTTTTGCGGGAACTTTTTAAAAATTCAGTGCGCACATGCTGTAGTGAGACAGGTGTGTGAGAGCAGAGTAGAGGGGGGCAGAGGTACAGGCAAAGGCAGACACAGATGACTCAACGGCGTACGCAAGGCTGACAAAAACACCATCTGGAATCTGCGGTGTCAGAATCATGCCATTTTGCCAGAAATTGTCGAAAGTAATGAACACAGCGCAGCAGGAGGTAGAGGTTAGCACCCAAAACACAGTGGCGTCCGACAGTTGAAAGCTGATTGTCACAGAACATTTAATTAAGAAGTGATGCTACACAGTGGGAATCAACAGCTGGCAGGATATGGGGGACATTCTTGATACACTTTTTGATTGATTAAGCATGGTCTCATTGTGTATAATTTCAAAAGGATGTCATTCTTTCATTAAAACTCACACATGGAGGGTTTGTTTATAGTTGCATCAATCAGCTTTTGGGGCTAATAACAATCAATTATTTGTGTTTCTACTGAGCCAATGATTATGTGTTGTTTTTTCCTGTTCTTCTACCTAATTGCTCTGATGAGAAGTACAGTAAGTTGTAAAACTGTATCTGGTTTTTGTGAGCGACAGTAACCTAGGTTGCAGCAAGGCATAGGACACAAAACAATAATAATGTTTACCGTGATACAAAGGGTTGACAATATTCCTTTGTGTAAAACTGTCAGCAATTGTAATAATTATTGTGATATTATTGTCAATCGCAAATATTTTGGTCATGGTCATGATTGTCATCCAAAATTTCAATATCAGTGCAAGCCTAGTTGCAGCACTAATACCAGGCTCTATGCCAGGCTCAGCATCATGAGATCAATTCCTGGCTCCAGCAACTTGCTGAATGTCTCTCCTTCTCCACCATTTCACACTCTTCAATATCAATATTTTTTGGTTTTGAACAGCTGCTTCAGGACTGCCGACAGGTCTACACTCCTTTGGGAACCAGCCTCTTTGTTATATACTGAAGGGTTCACTCTGGGACAGCCGAGCGCCGCACATTACATCACCTTTTTTAGATTGGCGTTCTCTGCAGCCTGGCGACTAAAAGCACTCAGCGGAGCAGTCTCTGGCGGCCCACTCGTTGCCATGGTGATTAAATGTCAATCATAAGCATGGCGGCGCTCTCCACTTTAGACTTTTACACCCACATGTGCTTGGCGCCTGCTCAGCTCTCAGCTTATTGAGGCTTAGACGTGAGTAAATAAACATAAATATATGGAGGCAGGGTTCACCAATCATTGCAGTGTTAAGTGTAGAAATAATAAAAATAATAATAATAATAATACAAAATGCAGGTTTTTAACATAAAAGTACATTTTGTGCTGTATAAGTGAGCATGTGGCTATTGTGAGAACTAGTTTTACATGGCTTAGAATCTAAAGGGCATCCCAGACTTTCTGCTGAGACAAAATAAAGAAACACTAAAATTATTAAAATTACAGTTAAAAAAACATGTATGAGAACTGCCAGCCTAGACACGTGCCCCATTCTATAAATCTTTATTCTGACCCAGTTGTCTTGCTATCACAATTTGTCCTTATTAATCTCACTCAAGTTATTTTGCATGTTTGCATATTTGCCTTTCCATCATGATCATTTTGCTTACAAAATTACTTACACTCATTATATTCTCATCTTTTGTCCCTCTGTGCGGCACAGTCCCACTGGGGCAGACTTACATTGACCTCTAGAATGTAGTGCTAATACATCTGATATCCCCAGGCTCCTGGCAGAACCAACCATAACCATTAAAAAACATTCAAAATCACACTTAACACAAAATGTATTTTAAACAGAAGTCTACCTCTACAGATGCATTTTGTGCTCAGGAGGACACTTGTTAACCATGCATAGCACATTTTAAAATAACATTATAACTACATTGGGGAACTTTATTGCTATTGAGAGGCAGCAGTATTTCTAATGCAATACCTTTATGCATTAGTTGATTTATCTACAGAGCATTGGTACAGTACAACTTCAAAAATCAGTGCTTTGGCTCTCAATATACTGTATATCATAGGAGGGTAGAGGAATGCTTTCTTAGACACCATTGTACTTGGTAAATTAAGTGTCAATCTTTCTCTGTAATATCAATGAGGAAAGGATGCAATCAATATTTATCCAGGAAAAGGCTTTTTTTAATTACTAAGTGCTCTTTGATGTCAGTCTCTCTCAAAATACACCCTACATCGTGATGAGCTGCAGTCTCCTGGTTTAAAAATGGAGTGTGATTCGAGGCATGTTGATTAGTTTCCCTTGAGAAACCTTGAACAAATTAGTGTTTTGGCTCAATCACTTTCACGGCGTCTTGGCAGGGACAGGTGTAAATGAAATGTGGCACATCGAATCATCGTCAGTGGTCCAAAGCAATGCTTGGGCTGCCATGTATGCACCAGTATACACACACATACACAGCACTGCATGGGGGAGTAGTTCATGGAGTGTATTGGCTGACTGGGTTTAAGCAGCAGCCAGGTTTGGTTATGTCGACAGCAGTGGTCATTTGGCAATTTGGTACAGTCTGAAACACATGTAAAATGAAAGACAACAAAGTATGCAGTCAAAAAGTCCGTAAGTCTGTCATCTGTCGCTAAGTACATAGCAAATATTGACACAGATTAAACCAATATATTTAGGATGCTTTCCATTTTAAGTCTTCAAGTATATCAATAAATCACAGTCTGACATTTTTCAATCATATTATATATAAATATTTCAATTTATCAAATACTATCAGTTACTAATAGTTACAACTCACTTCTCACGTCTGTGCCTGACCCTGAAATTTGATGTGATACTGGGGCTACAATGACAAATCTTTCAATAAAATATTTATTGTGATTTTTTAGACATTTTGTGAGACCCCATATCCTAAAAGATTAAGGATTTGTTTTTGTTGTTTGTTTTTTTTGTTTTTGTTTCCATGGTATATCATGTTTACTATTTATTTACATGTGGATACTACAGGATTTATCAAGCATATTGATAAAATAGTACAGCATAAAACAGATGCTTTGATGCAGATTGAGATGTGATCAGGTTCCAGAATAAGACCTTCCTATCAGGACATGAGGCCAGTTCCAGTAAGTGATTAATTGATGATCCTCTGAGCAGCAGCGTTAAAGGAAAGCTGCCAAACAGGATTTATTATTAGGCCTGAGAATACACTAACACAGGCACAGGCCTGGCTCCAGCTTATCCCATGTCTGTAGTGGGCCCACAGTGCATGACGCCATCCATCCATATTTTGTTCCATTCACTTTCCGTCCTCAAAGAGTGGATATATTTGTGCCCAGTGGGAAGGTGAGACAGAGGAGAGATTTGTCGAGCCAGAAAAGACAAATAGCAGCAGAAAATCTCCCATGGCAGTGCGTGGGAAGAAACTAAAAAAATAAACAACTTCACTCACTCCAAACCAAGACACAATTCTTTAAAAGTCTCAAACATGTCAATACAGAGATGGTAGCATATTGGTCAAATAAAAGACTACATCAAATTGCCCAAAACAGCTGTAAGAAAAAGTAAAAACTGAGCACAATCATTTAACAAGATCAAACCATTTTACTAATGCATGAGGATTTCAGACCCACCAAATTCTCCATGTAACTTTCATTGTTTATGTAATATGTAGAGATACAAATATAACAGACATGTTTGTACAAGCTCAACTGTAAAAAGCTGTAAAGATAAGTCCAATTGTATTATTAGTAAAGAGAAAAAATAATAATTTAAGATGAATTTGGTGAAATAATAAGGTGAAAAATAGCTACCATTTACCCAATATAAACAGCTTAAGCATTCTAGAGATTCTTATGGTGGCATCTTCATTCCACATAGTTGTACCATAGAGAGAGAATAGCAGTAGAAGCCTTTTTCCACTGTTTCGTCCCTTAAAAAAGACTGGACTAATCCACTCAGACATGCTGGCTCAGAATATCTCACTGACTGCATATTCCCAGACAGCTCTGCAGAGGGAGAAGAAAGCAGAACAATGCAAGGCACATTTGAGAGGGGGAAGTCAAGATAGGAATTAAGAAAAAATATTAAGCAATAAAACGAGGAGCTATAAATTTGTAAATTTCATAAAATGAGCTGTTTTGGGCCTTTTGATGTAAGGTTTATCCTCTAACAATGATAAAATAAATCTGATCACAAACAAGCAGAGGACAAACAAAATATCTAACCAAAATCTGCTGTGATCCTGATTTGAACACAAATAGTCAACATTACTCTGGCTGACTTACTTACTTTTTAACTGACTTTCCCGCACTTCTTTTCATTTTGCCATCCGCTGATTAAAAACAACAACAAAAAAAACCCAATCATACATTTTAGTATTCACAATTTCAATATTGATTTGCTACAGACAGGGCTTCTGACTTCAACACTGGAGCTGGACAGCTGGTTTGTGTCATGGTAGCAGAAGTGTTGCCCAACTGTTCACATTCACACCTCCTATATGTCATGTTTGCACATACTTAACATGTATACAATAATTAACAACGAAAAACGGGTGGTAGAAGATAAAATCATGGCATCTTGATTGATCATTGGACAGAAAAATCAAAATGTTTTAGTTGTAAAATGTTTGTAAATGAATGAATGGGCTTTGGGGACAGGTAAGACCAGGGACAGACAAACAACTCTGTCCTGAAAAGTGAAGGTCAAATGCATCTTGTTGGCTAAGGCCAACCAACATCATATGTCATATAGGTCTTAAATGTCTTTGTTGGTAGAGAGCATCCAGTATTAAAGTTTCTTTAGGATTAGTTCAGGGCAGATACATTAAAAGTATCTATCTATGTGAGGTATATTATGATTATTTCCAACTTTCCTCTCTGTCTGAAGCAGTCTTATTTGTTATGTGTTCTGAGTTGTGCCTGTGCTGAACTGTAGTGACAGGTAGTGAGAGCACACTAAAGCCCTGACAGTTTCTTCATTGTTCAGGGAGAAGCAGCTCACTAACAGTGCATAAGTGTGCACATATGAGAACCAGAGCACTGTGACACTGTGAAACTAACGGCCTCTTTAATTATTTATAAGCACAGATTGTCTGTTTATCAAACTGACGCTGGGAGCGTCGGCCATGATTAGACTCAAACCATGTGGTCCTCTGTGAGCTGTGCTGAGGCAGCTTCTCTCACTCTCACACATGAATAAAACACAACACTGTGTGTTCCACTGGTGTATGCACTTAAAGTACGCCTCTTCAGTCTGTCCCAGTCCTGATTGTTCACGAGTCCTTCTCTTATTCCATTTCATAACAGTTAATTACACTCTCTGTGGTTGTGGGCACCACTCACTGCCTTTTGAAGATGCATCATCCAGTATGTTGAAATGCAGAAGATGATCAATCTGAATTATACTTGGCCTGTGATGCTCAGACTCACAAACTACCTTTGTATTTCAGCTTTGTATTAATTTATTTGTGTATAATACTATAATACTTCCACTGATTCAGTTGCGTTTCAGTAAGCATTCATCTTTTACTTGACCCCCACATAACAGCTACAATGCTTATTCCATTTTAGCTCGTTCACTGTTGAAATAGAAAGACTCACTTTGTACATAGGGAGAAAGCTATCTATGTTACACCATGTATGTATGTACAATTTCTCCCACACTCACAGATAGGTTAAACGTGGCTCTTACACTTGTATAGACTCTTCAGATTGTGGTTATAACCTCTCCCTTCCACAGTGGTATTGATCCTGCCCATTGTGCGTACACTCTTCAACAGTCCATAAATAAGAGGGTGTGAAAAGCCATAGATCGGCAGCAATAGCAGTGGAGTGCAGCTATTAAGCCACAGGTTGACTCGTGAACTGGGCAAGGTGTGGAGCAGATGAGACGTTTTGTCAGGAGTGTTGTAGCTAAAGTGAAGAAGTGAAAAGCAGGTAAAAAGGAAGATGTGAAAATGAGCTCAGTGGGGAGTAAAAGGCAGCAGATAGGAGGAGAGAAGGGAGAGAAGGAAGAGAGGAGGGTGAGAGCACAGTTGTAATGGGGCTGCAGCCAGATGCTCTAGTTTTTTTTGACAGAAATGGAGGTCAAGTGCTGCTTTATGTGAAACAGCGAAGGGAGAAACGCAGGTATTTAAAGTGGCATCGCAGAGTAGTGAGGTATCATCATGACTTTAACTAGTCAACAGGGAGTGCTACATACTTACGCTC
This sequence comes from Periophthalmodon schlosseri, assembly GCA_000787095.1. Lineage (NCBI taxonomy): Eukaryota > Metazoa > Chordata > Actinopteri > Gobiiformes > Gobiidae > Periophthalmodon > Periophthalmodon schlosseri. The sequence continues at coordinate 27,325 of KN470817.1, read as the reverse complement.
ATCCTTCTTTTCTGCAGTCCTCACACTTGTACTTGGTTTACTGTATAGCCAACAGGAAAACAAGACAATTGGCTAAGTGTGCGTTTTAAAGGTGCACTATGTAACTTTTCTGGTGGAGGGTCCCCCACTGCTTGTGTCCAAGGAGATATTAGGTCAATGTCTTGAATGTTCCACAGTATGGAATTATAAATGAGCTCATTGGATTATCTGACTCAAAGACACAAACATATAGGTTTCTGCTATTACCACATAAGCAGTAGATGTATTTTTCACTGCTTCAACAGTCCATCCCTTTCACCAGAACCACCTCAAAAGCAGAATTTAAACTCTTTGCTTCGCCGCACCTCTTGAGAGTGTATCTTCATTCACGGTGAAGGTGGCACAGAGGTTCTACTTATGTCTGTGTAAGTTCACTTTGCGTAGACAACATCCGGTTGATCTGTGGTGGTGGTGAGCATAGCAATTTTGTTTTATAGCTTGAATACATGATGACAATCACTATACTTTTACTGTGACATCTTGGCAATAAAATTCACCAGAGCTAAATATGAAAAATGCCTATACTTATTCTAATAAATTACAGTATGCTAAAAACATTAATAACAGTTATGGGACTACAGTTGGACCACTAGATACAATCAAAACATGTGTTAAGCTGAGGACAGATGGTGTGTGCACACAATGATCTCAAATAGGGCATCGGGGAGCGTGGGTCTCTCCTATTACAACATAAAGTGTAAATAAAAAATGGAGTCATTAAAAACCAGGGGCTCTGGATGAAAAATCATAAGACCTGGGCTCCTCTGGGCCTGGATATTAATTGCCTCAGAAAATTGAAATAATGTAGCTGTAGTGATACTACTTGAACTTTCCCTCAAAATGATGCTGTTTTATCACAATACTAATCCATCAAAACCCAAGGCTGGAGAGAGACATCCTGCCCACACCACCAAACAAAAGGCAGAACCTCCGGAGATCAAAGCCAGGAAAACTAACTTTCTGTTGTTTTACAATCCACTGTCTCTCCTCAAATAAACTTATCAACAAACTTCATAAAGCTCCTTCATCACAAAGTAACTTTTCACTCCAAGGATTCCTGTCACATGGGTCACCATTTGGCCTTTGCCCGTAAAACAAAGGAACAGAGGACAAACTTTGATTTCATTCAAAAAGTTGCTATTTTTTATGTTAACTTCTGGTTCATGTATCATATGTAAATCTGAGATTTAAATGTGACCATCATGTACAATCATCTATGTTGTGGTGAGCATTGTGGAAATGTCTTATCTATGTCTCATATTATGGTTTACTTATGATGGAAACACTGTTTAATGTCATATTATGTCATTGTAATATGACTACAGTTGTTACATTTGCTAAATTTGAAGTTAGCATTCAAATCATATTTTTATTTTAAACTTGCGTTCAAAACAAAGGTTAAGTTATTTACCTCCCAAAACAACCGAGATAAAAAGTCAGTGACATCCCAACTCGCTGACTGGCTGGCTGTGCTATCGCTCCTCACCGAATGCCAGGGTGCTCTATCAAGATGCACCCCTCCCCTTGGTCCAGTCCTCACCTCGGACCCAGAGGGAGCCAAGGAAGAGCAGCTAAAGACTGCACCAAGACTTAACCAAGAATGTTCAGCTAACACACACAAACTCCACGCATCACCTCAGAACCATGCCCCCCGCTGTAATTCCGCTCAACGCACTACGGTCCTGCACTGCAACCCTGCACTACGGTCCTGCACTGCGACCATGCACTGCGACCAGAGGAGCCGCCTGCGGACTGCCTCCAGGACAGAGAGCTGCACCGCACCATCCGGCCATGTGTAAGACCCAACCTTGTGGTCACATGGTCACTATTTTTGCTTGATTTTTGACCAATAAACCACACAATAGATTTCTGGTCTTTAAGTGATTTTTAGAATTAAATGATTGGGTCCCTGTATTGAGAGCTTATACCTTCAGAGAGACACAGAGGAAGAGAGAGACAGTAGATCTGTTGTTGGACGTCTGGTGTTCTGGTGCCTCGCTTTTTCAAATAAAAATCAAAACATTAGACACTACACTTATCTCTCACATAATAATATATATTTTCCCCACACACACACACATATATGTATATAGACACACACACATATATGTATATAGACACACACACATATATGTATATACACACACACACACACATATATGTATATAGACACACACACATACATGTATATACACATACACACACACACAGACACACATGCACACAGACACACACCACTATCCACTACATAGCCAATAAAATAGGAACATGCCACACAACACTGAGCAAACACACAGCAAGTGAATAAATCCCACATAAGCCAAATTCAACAAATGTGCAACACCAGTGACAGAGCACACCAGAGTCAACAGTTTAACAGCGGCACATGCAAACCACAAAGTCAATCATCTGAGGCCATTTCATCACTCCACATATTAATGTCAGAGTGGAATTCAATTGGCAGAAAAGTTTATGGTTTTAAAGGAGCATCATTACATCAATGAAAATTCTGACTACATTCTTTTACTTCATTTGACAGCAACTCATGTTTTGTCAAAGATGGTTTCTAATTGGCCTGCACTGTGCTGTGTGTAGAGCAATAGAAAAACAAGTAGGTCAGTCAGTACAAGAGAACAGTTTGGTCTCTCGGTGATTCCAATTGGATTTCCAAAGAACAGTCCCAGAGGGAGGCAGACATGCAACCGATCCCCAAAACAAAGCAGTTGTGATGGGATAAAATGGCAAGATTGTTGTGAAAGGGCATCTAAAGAGTGGAAATATAAATGAAGATAAGAGTTGGAGTCATTTTTACATGAAGTGAATGTGAATTTGAACAATAGATCAGCTACAAGGTTCTTGTAATAGCTTTACAAGGCATAAATATGAGTTTGGCGATAGTAAAACTGTACAATATATGGTTGTCCCAGCTTTAAACTGGCCAGTATCCAGCACAATGACACAATGACACTATTGCCACACAATAAGATGTGTGTGTGTTTTCTCTAAGGTACTCCTGGTTCTCCCATCAACATAAAATATGCACAGTATCGGCTAATGCTCCAGCTAGGTACTCCAGGCCACAATAAATGCATGGACAAAATATAAGGCCATCTATAGATGCGACGGCACAAATCAATATAATGTAAGCATTATGTAACTTTTTGGGCACATGCTTGATTCTATGGAGTTGTTATTGTTTTGCCTAGAATGTTCCACAGTATGGCATCAAAATTACATGTTTAATGCCATACTGTGGAACATTATGGCATTAAACATGTAACACCCCCCCACACCCCAGGTATGTTACATAGTGCACATTTGAGGTTTTAATTAAAATGACAAAATGCATAGTTTAACCACTCATGCCAGTATATATACCAGTATATGTACATGCACAGGATAATGCATTTGCTTTGTGCATTACATCATACAGCAATATCCTTGTAACATTGACCCAAGTATACCTCTGAAACTGTTTTAGTCCTGACACCCTCACTCTCTCTTTCTCTCTGTCTCTCTCTCTCCCTTTCTCCGTCTCTTGGGTGCACAGGAGGACTTTGGAGCATGCAGTAGTCAGTGTGGTACAAAGTGGGAGACAGGGGTACACTGTCCACTAGCTGTAGCACATGTTTCCGATGTGAGTGCCTGGAGAAACAGGGCAGGTGAGTGTGTTGCTATCACCAAGAATGTGTGGCTATAAGAGGAGTACGTATATACAGTAAAACATTATCCTTTCCTCTTGTCTATGCACGATAAGGAACAAGCACCTGTCTGCTAACCTCTGCCAATGTGTTAAATATTCCTCTTTGTGTCTGGCTTGAGGTGTGTGGACTTCTATTACAGAATATCTATGTGCTCAAAAGGCAGGCCTATGGCAGTTAAATCAGGCATAATCAAGGCTCTTTATCTAAACTCATTCATCCATCTCAGAGCGGGAACAGCAACTTTGTGTATTTTTAGGTGTTTTATCCACATCATCGTCTGGGCGTTTTTGGTGCTATTTCGGAAGAACCGAGGGAGGATCTTTGCAGCTGCCACTGCCGGTTTAGTCAGCCAACTTCTACTTATTGCCGTTTAAGAAGAAATGGGGTTAAAGTTAAGTTTAGCTCCAAGATACAAATTAGCAACAGCAAAAAGGATGAACAGTTTCCCCGGGCTCTGCTACAGGGGGAACAACAAGCATCTTCAAGGTTATACAACTTTGTCCTGTGTTTGAAATTAAGTGGAATTTTTTTCGCTTTATTTGGTCAGCAAACTGCCAGAGCGCAATATATCTGTAGACATAATTTGTAAAATATGACAGTTAAAATAAAAGCCAGATGCTTTTTCAAAATTGACCTTTCAAATTTTCAAATCAAAGCATGTCAATCTATGTTTTGTAAATGACAAAGCTAAATCAATTACAGAATAAGACATTCAATAAATCCACACGTCGATGTTGTGATATAACCAACAACCATGGCCACTAGTCCTACATTACTGTACATGTGGGGGTATTACTGTGTGTAATGCAGCCAGGAACATCTCACAAACAAAAATGAAATGACATGACAGGTGGCCAGATTTCACTCTAAAGCTGATTTGTTGTTATTTTTTGGAGAAGCACTAAAATAGAATTGTTTGGGTTTTTTGTCCACAAAATATTTCCTGGAAAGGCTGCTCTAATGGTCTCCAAACACATTTGTGTTTGCTTGATTTGACCTCAAGGCTGTTACACATTACTTTAGGTGTAGTACTTGGAGCACTACGGGCCTTACATGGTCCAGCACACCCTTGACAAGGGATGGAACCAACACTGTAACTTGTAGTCAGAGAAACCGTTGTTGAGATCACTTCTTCATTAAAAATATTGTTATTTCTCAACCGTTATAGCACAAATAATATGTAGTATACTTATGCAGTATATGTTTTCCTTCTTTCTTCAAATATATGAAGTAAGATTTATGGAATTATGTAGTAAAGAAAAAAAGTTAAGTAACTGTTCTAAATATTTTTTGACAAAGCCAAGGGTGGCTACTTACCGGTATATACAGTTGAAACCAGAGGTTTACATACATTATATAAAAATACACATACACTTTTTTTCCTCACTGTCTGACATGAAATCAGACTAAACTTTTCCTGTTTTAGGTCAATTAGGATTACCAAAATTATTTCTATTTGCTAAATGTCAGAATAATGAGAGAATAATTTTTTCACAACTTTCTTCAAAATCAGACATTTATACATTTCATTAGTATTTGGTACCATTGCCTTTAAACTGTATGACTTGCGTTAAATGTTTTGGATATCCTTCCACAAGCTTCTCACAATAGTTGCCAGGAATTTTGGCCCATTCCTCCTGACAGAACTGGTGTAACTGAGCCAAGTTTGTAGGCCGCCATACTCACACATGCCTTTTCAGGTCTGCACATACATTTTCAATATGACTGAGATCAGGGCTTTGTGATGGCCACTCCAAAACATTGACTTTGTTATCCTTA
>KN470817.1:0-21589 GCA_000787095.1 Periophthalmodon schlosseri | reverse complement strand
TTCCACATAATGTTCTTTCCTCATGATGCCGTCTATTTTGTGAAGTGCACCAGTCCTTCCTGCAGCAAATCAACCCCACAATATGATGCTGTCACCCTGTATGTAACAGTTGGGATGGTGTTCTCAGGCTTGCAAACTTCTCCCTTTTTCCTCCAAACGTATTGATACTCATTATGGCCAAACAGTTTAATTTTAGTTTCATCAGACCACAGGACATGTCTCTAAAAAGGCCTTTGTCCCTTTTGTCATTTGCAAACTGTAATCTGGCTTTTTTATGTTTCTTTTGGAGTAATGGCTTCTTCCTGACAGAGTGGCCCATGTTGATACAGTACTCGTTTCACTGTGGATAATGACACACTCTTACCAGCTTCAGCAGCATCTTCACAAGGTCTTTTGCTTTTGTTCATGCGTTGATATGCACATTTTGGACCAAAGCAGGGACACAGAACCTGTCTCCTTACTGAGCGGTATGATGGCTGGACATTCCCGTGGTGTTTATACTTGCCTATAATTGTTTGAACAGATGAACGTGGCACCTTCAGGCATCTGGAAATTGCACCCGAGGATGAACCAGACTTGTGCAAGTCCACAATTCTCTTCCTGATAACTTGGATGATTTCTTTTGACTTTCCCATGATATTATACAAAGAAGCAGTTTGTTTCAGGTGTACCTTCAAATACATCCACAGGTGTGTCTCTAATTAACTCAAATGTTGTCAGAATCAGAATCTTCCAAAGACATGAAATCATCATTTGGGTTTTCCCAAATTATTTAAATGTACAGCAATATTACTGTATGTAAACATCTGACTTTGAAGAAAGTCATGAAAAATTGTCTAAAAAAATCCTTCTCTCATTATTCTGGCATTTAGCAAATAGAAATAATTTTGGTAATCTAAATTGAAATTTTATATAGTGTATGTAAACTTCTGGTTTCAACTGTATATATACTTCATATATTTGATATCTTCTATATGTATATAAAATTAAGAAAGTAGTAAAAATAAAGAACGAAAACATTGAATGAGAGGGTGTGTCTAAACTTTTTGTGTAACTGGTAGTGTAAACAACTTTCTACCGGAGTACAGACGGTGAGCAGATAAATAATATTTTGTTTTAATCACAAACCACTGTGCTCTGCCAGCACTGAGACCATCGGCTTCATAGCATCAGCACAACAAATCAATAAGGGACACGTCTCCAACTGCACAAAAGACACTGATTCGTATTGGTCTCCATATAAATACATATGACTGCAGAAATATTGCACGACGAATCAAACATTATCCAGCAGAGGTCCCTAATTCAATAACGCAGCTTGAAATCCAATTCGGACGCCAGTAAAAACAAAACAGCAATTGAGTCCTCTTTGCTGCCCCTTGTCTCAGTCCTGTACTTCCCCATCATTTGAGCATGTCTGTCTCTACCCCTCCTGCTGCGATATGTCCCCCCTCTCCGCTCCCTGTATTTTTCACCGCTCCACTCTCTGATAATTGGGGTTTTCTTTGTGGACTCGCAAGGCTCAGAAGCTTGGTCCTCTGTTATCGACGCTAATGAGAAAATTATTGTTTCCCTGATTTACAATGCAAGTTTAATGCGCCGTCTGTAAATAATGCATCGTCAAAAGGCTTAACAGAATACATGTTTGCTGACAGTGTGTTGTTCTTTCTTTGAGCGTTAGGATTTCCAACTTTAATCTTGCCTCTAAATGCAACCCAGATAGACTCGGCTGTCAATCATTGTATAAAAGAACAAGATGTACCCACCAATCTTGTCTAACAAAAGCTAATTATATGGGCAGTCTTTTCAACACTGTAACCCTCAAACCATCCAGGGCAGATGCTTGCATTGTATCATTGCTATGTCTCACATCCCAGCATTTACAAATGTTTTTTTTCTTTCTTTGGCAACTACAGGCAGTCCAGTCAGCCAAGAAAAGGCTCTTGGCGATTCCTTCCCAGACTGTATTAATATTTACCAGCCAAACGTGAGGAAGTCATGTGCTGCGCTGTTGTGAGCCAGCTCTTCAGGATTAAAATGTAATCCCAACATGGAATACCAGCCTTGTGACAATTTGTTTGGCTCCAATGGGGAAAGTGGCCAAACACATATGTAATTTCATAAAGCGTGGAATGATATAGAAAATGGGCTGGGTTGCAAAAATAAATGCAATGCTGAATATAGGTAGCAATGATTTTTATACAGGCTTAGACATATGGCCCAGTGTTCTGTCTTACTATTGTGTGATATATGGGTATACTGATTAACTGTATACTTCATTTATTTATTCATTAGCATTTCTGGTGCATTTCACAAAATTAAGTTGCAGCAGCACTACAGTTTTGTTGCTTATTTAAAGTCAAAATATTTATGAAATGCAGGTGGCATATTCACTGTTTTGATTATTGAATTGAAGTATATTTCATAAACAGAAGGTGTATGCAGTGGTTTAACAAAGTTTAGTAAATTTTTAAAGCAAAATATCATATGAAATGTATCACATTTTCGCCATATCGTGAGCCATGTATCATGTATCAAATCGTGAGGGACCTTGTGATTTTCAGCCCTAATTTGGGTCTTGCAAAATGTATATAAACGGCACTTTTGAGTTTGAGTCCATGTCTGATAACTACATCATTACCACTCCAAAATAGGACCAGATTATATCATAAGCCATTTGCCTACACATTTGAGTGTAGCTACTGTTAATATAAACCAAGCACTATAAGCATTGTTATTTTCACTGGAATCAAAATTAACTCGATAATTTGAATACTCACAGCCACTACTTCTGCCCACACACTCTTGGCCATAGCAAATTCAGGTAAAGTGGAGTAAATGCAGCCCCAAAGTTTTACAAAACACTGTGAAACTTTTTTTTATAGCAGAATAATTCACTGTGTGTCACCAGTGTCATGCTATAGGGTACCAGATGCTGGCTTTCTCCATAAGAGGTTATGAGGCTGCATGAGTGGGAGAGTGCTGATGTCTACAAGGAAAATATTAAAATCAATACATAATGCCAAGTTGTGTGTGATATTTAATGCTCACAGTTGCAAAAATTGCATTTACATTGCAATTAATGATTAACCAAATAATGTTGACTAGTGAAGTAACTCTCTATTTTGAACATAGCCCTTTTTAGATCTTACCAGTGCACGGTGATTGACAGCACATTTTAAAATGGTGTCAAACATTGTTAAGTAGAAATATCATATTCAGACATCTGCCAAAATAAAAAACACAACTTATTCCCATTAAAAGGAAAAAGGGGGCAGCACCCGCCCATCTGTGCTGGGATTTCCCCTCAGCACCACACGGGCCGCTCTTCTCTTTGAGGAAGGCTCTAATTTGGGTTTGCACTGATGAAGCTGTCCATCGCAGCTCCAGGACTCCTCTGTGGGAGTGTGTGTCTGTGTGAGTCTGTGCGTATGTGTGAGGGGAATGTCTAATCTTACGGAGACAGCGGTGATTCAGAGGCAGCATCAACACGACAGTGAAAGGGCTGGAGCAACTGGGAATTATAGTTGCAAGAATCCTCTCTGTCAACAATTAACGGAAGATCACTGTAAAAACCTTTTACACACATTTTTAGCTTATAAGGTATGAGTGGTAGAGGCAACTAGTTCTATAACTAGCAACATGATGCTACCACTTTTTTCACATAAATACAGTAAAATCAAAAGTTATAATTTATATAGAAAAATTTGGAAAAAATGATCATATCTGGGGTTTACAAAATGATGGCTGCAATGGATCTACTCTATATTATCAGGTCATACAATGAATTATAATTCAGTGCTTTAATTTACAAAACATTAGAGCTCCAGAGCCGTCCGCGATCTTTTTACAGTATATTGCAGTACAATGTATTGTATTGAATACTGGGTTTCAGCTGACATCACTGATGAGGCTTATACTATTGATGGAGAATATAATATTGATAGTTGTTATTGTTAACAGGCTGATAGAATTTGGGTAAGAGCTAACAATGTACTGTTTAGTAGAAAATATGCAAAAAAAAAGTGGCATCATACACATACTTCCATTTCTTTTCTAGTCCTATGCACCACCACAGATGTATGTTATGGAGAAACAACATTTGCACCACCCTCCGCTGCCCTGGGCCTAAGGTTACAGACTCACTAAGAGGACAAGAGCAGCATTTGACCCTTGAACCCTGACTGAAGCCAGCCGGATCATGTCCGAGGGGAGGCGTCGCCATAACAACAGTCTCACTGCCTCAAGATTGGAGCTGTCACAATGAACATGACCACACATTCTGTTACACTGAACAGTTTTAACATATACTGGTACTAATGGATTCTGACTGAGATAACATTTTGTATATCCACATAGAAATCTATATCTTAAATGGCCAAAAAAATAAACTTTTTATATAATGTATAGATGTCTGTGTTCTGATTTAAAAAGAGATCAAATTGACAAACAAAAGTAGGCAATATATCAAATTGTAATATTGTGAATGTGGTTTTGAAGGAATCTATAGGTAGTATTGTTTGGTTTATAATAAAAGCAATCAATCTCAAAATCCTGTCAAAAGATTATATATTAAAAAAATGTAACAACAAGCATGCGTTTTTTCAAATAACATAATATTTCTGCATGTTTGTGGATACTTTTACAGTCCTTTTTAAACTTTTAAACTTTAAAAACTATTTAAAAACACATTTTAGCACATTTCTGTTGGAATTTTGAAATAGCAATAGCAATTCTGAATAGTAATTAACTGTACACCTGACAGCATTGACCAAAACCAGCTACTCCAGGCCAATCCAAACAGCTGTCCATGTGTCCACCCATGTCCACCTTCTGCAGATGTGGGTGAAGGGTCATCTGAATCCCTACCACACGGTAAATAAACCTGACCTGATCAATGCAACAGCCTTCCAGCCCTCTGATGAGAAATGCAAAGTGGACGCACTTGCTGTGCAAAGACCAGCTCGGAATAACAAAGCTCTGATTTGCACTGGAGCTGACTGCTGAGCCCTATCTGCTATTTTTAACCATATCAGGAAAATCTTAGTAAACCAAGGTATTAACGCACCCGCAGATTGGAGACAACATGGACATATATGACACTGACAAAGAAACAGGTTACCACAATTATAACTACACCTTAAATAGCCTTAATAAAGCTAAAACTCATAATGAACAAATAGTTTATTAAGAATGAATTATGCTTGTAACTGCTTGATATGGAGGTAAGTTAGAGTTAGGGTATTAATTAAGCAGTTACTAAGCCTGAATCATTTAAGTATTTGTTCATTATGAATTAAGTCTTTCTTCGTGCTTTATTAAGGCTAATTAAAGTATATTTATATAGTGTTCCCAAATAGATAGAGATATAGTTAGAACATTGTGGACAAGCTGCTAAATAAATGCTGAAAATGATAGAGGTTGTGTGTGTGTATTGCTAATGCTTTGACCCCTCCGCTCTCCCTCCCTCTGCTCTTTTACATTTTCCCAGCCGCTGGCACCCGTCTCCAAGCAGCCGTCATGCGTTACTTCTTCCCATTAAATGCCAGCCACTGCGTCTGACTGCACCAAAAAAAAAAAAAAAACTCTCTCTCTCTCTAGCCCAAACACAGATGCTTCAGCCATGCTCGTTTTTACTACTACTTGAAACCATAACTTCACCGTGCTTTTACAATTAGCACGAATGGGAATCAAAACTGTCAATGCAGGCAAATGGATTACATCATGTCTGCAAGGGTGAATGTTTAGTTTAGTAAAACACATGCTCGTCTGGTTTGCTCCGCTGAGAGAGAGAAAGAGAGAGAGAGATGGGGTGAAATGAGGCAACTGTTTGTACTTGCAGCGAAGGGAACAGCCATAGACACTCAATCACTATACGACACACACACACATTTTAGGCTACTACTTGTCTCTGTAGGGAACATAACAGACAGGAGGCACTGGGGTAACATGATATGGGTTGTATGTAACGTGAATGCAGAATGTAATAAAATGTGATGAAAACATAGGGTTAACTGTAAAATGTATAGCTTTTGGCTGTGGGCTAAGACACAGTGCAGATGAGAAACTGATCAATCTTGGGATTACATTTAAATTAAAACTTTAGAATGGAAGAAACAATCTTGGACTTGGAAATGGAATATGTATGAGCTAATTTTGGTCAATAAGTTTGATGGATAGAGGGAGACAAAGGCAAACGAATAGGAAAAAATGCATTATATGCAGTAAAAGCGGGGCTAAAGTGGAGAGGATTTAGCAGTATTTCCAGTGCGGTGCAGGCTGGGGTCCCTGGTGTGAGGCTGTGATTAGACGGTGGCTGAGCTCATTGTGAGTCCAGTCAGGCTGCTGCACTCAGGGTTACACCAGGTGACTGTAGGAGGAGCTACTCAGGCCAGACTATGGACCGGTCCAATGTGAGAAACAGACCCGGAGGAGGCTGTCTGAACCAGCACTCCTCAGACTTAAGTTAGAACTAATGGTGAGCTGGGGTAATGCATAACTACAGATGATGCTGTGAGGGGAGGTCACAAAGGGAGGAATCAAAAAGTGAAATTAAGCCGGCATCATAAAGAACAGGAGTGAATTTGAACAAGAAAGGACTAAGTTAAACCAGACAAAATAAGCACCAAACCACATCGCAGACTGACCCATGTCACCAGATTATCAGCAAAAAAGTGCACAGTGGCAGCAGGAGGCATGAACTCAACCTCGACCAGCTCACGTCACTGTTATAAAGGTATAGACTCGGAGGACATATCACTCACCTCCACACCTGTCCCAGCTGAAAAACGTGTAGCACAGTCTGCCAGACCCACACGGACAGGCGACAGCACGCGTCCTGCCGCTGCAGAGTGGCCGTGGCTCTGCGGCTACTGAGCCCCTCCACGGAGCCCAATCCTCCCCCGGTGTAGTCCTGCACGAACCACCTGAAGCTGAGGATTTGGACCAGGACCGAGGGCACGAGCACAAAGAACAAGGTGAGTCCGGACCACAGAAAGTCCCGCCGGTGATAGTAGTGCGCTGCCAGGCACAGATCCGAGCCCACGTCCCAGAAGAAGACGACCAGCGCCAAGACTATCCAGAGGCAGTCAAGCCAGAGGCGCTGCTCGTGCGTGGTGTCCCCCCTTTTCCCGCGTCCCTTCCCGCGCAGGTAGTGCAGGCACGCGCTCCGGCAGCCCCAGTAGCACGAAGACGTGTTGCAGCAGTGGCAGATGTGAAACGAGCTGCCATCGCGAGGGTCGTCCAGGTCCTGCAGCTGCGCGAACCCGGTGACGACCCCGCGGCCGTCCGACTTCGCTGCCATCTTTCCCTCTGACGCCTCCACCCCCCCGTCCGGCTTCCGGCCCAAGTGACGACACTTCCCTGACACCTGTTTGGCCCCCCAAAAAATGTCGGAGCCATCGACACAGCCAGCCCCTACCTGCGCAGCATCCCTCTCTGCGGCTCCGCTCTGAACACGGCGTCCCTCAATGTCCCTCCCTCTCCTCTATTCACACACACACACAGACACACACACAGCGTCCTGGTCTCGCGACACACACACACACACACACACAGACACACACACACACACACACACACACACACACACACACACACACACACACACACACACGTGGTGCCATCTAGTGTCTCGCGTGAAGCCCCCTGCAGCATGTCCATGATGTAATGCCACTGAGCTCTGCGCGTGTACCCTTCACTTTAGTCACCCAATCACAAGAAGGTGGGATAAAACACAGACCACCTGCTGATAAAAACCTCTCTTCAGTCAGAGGGCAGGCAGGACTGGTTGGGTTCCATGCACGTGCCAGGTTTTAGGTCACCTTTTGAGTCTCCTCCTGACAAGTTCAGAACATACTTGCTGCATCACAGAGAAATTAGAGGAGCACTTCTCAATAACACACAGATTGTCTCCCATCCCAAAAGCTTCTGAACCTCTGGTGGAGCTGTCCAGTGCTGAAGTGGTGCTGAACTCCCTCTTACACAAAAGCAGGGGCAGATAGCGGATAATACTGTATTACCTGAAGCAGCCTTGACAGTCCTGTGACCATGACTTTGCCAGGGGCACACGTTTGATTACTACACGGCTGGGGACCTCAAAAGCCCCATTCAAAGATAAAACTGTTTAGATTTATAAATGCTCAACTTCAATTTCATGCTAGAGCCATTTTATTGATTGTTGTACTAACTCAGTCAATTTTGTCATTTTTATTTGTATTGCCTGATATCAAAACAGAGCTCCATGTCACAATAAATTACACTATTCTCTCCTTCAAGGTGAGGAAACTTTATGCAAGGAGTTTGACAAGAGAGTGGCTGCTGGTGCAGTGGAAATGAGTGAGGCAAGGCCACTGAAGTAAAGTACGGTAATAGGTAACAGGTGAACAGTTTGTAGTTGCATATAAGGTTAAATGAGAGGGGATTATTTACTTTAAAGGTGCATTATGTAACTTTTCAAATGGAGGGTCTGCCACCTGCTTGTCCCCATAGAGATTTTATTGCTTTGTCTGGAATGCTCCATAGTATGGAAAAGCTTGGACAGACAGGCATGGGACACCATCAGATCACATTACAGGTCAGATCTGCGGAGAGGCAACCCCAGTCACAGCATGCATGTTCCCTTCCCATTTTTTCCCTAGTGACTCATGTTCATGTTTCAGTGACTCTGAAATGTTGGAATCAAATTGATTTCCTGAACTGTAAATACATTTAATCCACATTCCCAGTGAAGGTTTAAGAGGCTGAATCCGGCAGACAGACAGAGTGTAACTGCAGCCTTGAGGAGGAACCTTCTGAGGTGGAGGACCTTGGATCTTCCAGACGGCAGTTCTTTAAATGTGCACTGAGCATTCAAGTACAGAACAAATGAAAGTGCATGTACAAGGCCATAACTTTGTACTGTTATGGTGCAGGAAGGGAAAATATTTTCTGTTTTTGGAAAAGTAAAAAGGCTTGAGTTACTGTGGTGGGAATCCTAAAACCGTCTTGTTCTGAGGTATTATTACACTGTACAATGTGCATTGGAAAATGTAGTTAAAATGAATTCATAGTACATAGTAGTAGTAGGTATGTGAATAGCTTTAGTCATCATGGGAGACACTATGGTGTAGCAGGGCCTTTAGTGCATAGTGTTGTTGTGTCTTTAGGCAATATCCTTTACCCACATTGCCTAATATGAATGTAATGTCTGTGTGTGTGATTGGTGGTGGTTGGAAGGGCTAATGGCGCAGATTAGCAGCCTCGCTCACAGACTAACCCAGGGAAGCTGTGGTTACTGGCTACAATAATAACTTACATCCACAGGTGTGGAGTAAATGAATAGTAGAATGAAAAACGTATCTGAGTGTCTAAAAAAGCACTAAATTGTATTATTATTATTATTATTATTATTATTATTATTATCATCATCATCAAAGTAACAGAAACAAATCCAAGCCACAGCCACCACTGTGAGCAAAAGGTGGGGGGAAAGCGATGATTCATAAATGAGACATTGTCTTTAGGACAACATGAATGACAGGCAGCACTGAGTAATCCTGTAGGTGTGAGGACAAACTGTCAGTCTGTTAAAAAAAAAAAAAGAAAGAAAGAATAAAAGTGGCCTGCAGTCCTATCTGAAAACATGTCAATATGTGTCAGCTTCAAAGACCAGTGGCATCCGTCATCACAGAGTCAAGCACCCAGTACATGTAATTTAATCTTCTTTACATTAGAAACAATTATGAATGAGCTTCCATTAGGCCCAGTGTTTGTGTTACACCGATAGATATTAACAACTAAAAATAATCTAAAAACAATATAAATAAGGCATATCATTTCAGTGTCTGGGAAAGGCTTGTGCTTTTAGTCTATTGTCTTTGGAGAGAAGGCTTCACTGAATCATCTTTTTCTCCAAAGCAACAAAGTTATTTGGTTTTTAAAGCAACACTGGATTTCACATTCAATTAAGCTGTGTGTCTGTTCTGCGCTCTGTTTGTTGTGAGCTGGAAAGGCCCAGAGCAAACCATCTATTGTGAATCCAAGACACTGTCTAAGGTTACTCACTTCCATTCTGCCACCAGTCTCTTCACAACCATGAACCAAATATTAAATATTCTCTTTAGTTCTATTTTTGTGGTACCCATGGACATGGGTGGAACTTATTAAAAAAAAGAAGAATTTTATTCCCAAAGAAATACCGACATTTACCCTTGCTGACATCAGGGTCACAGTAGCGTTACAGCAGTGGCATTTAGTTTTCTGCCTTCGAGGAATTCAAATGTTTTCCATTTGAGACATGTATGATCAGTACAATGTGTATCTTTTAAGGCTGGGCAAATGCATCAGTTTTGCTCAAGAAATGAACTAACAGCTAACTAATCGCTAACTAACAGACCAACTAAGTAATCAAAAAAATAATATAAGCGCATAAACTGACTCCAAACAAATTGTCAAGTGACACCATCTAGTGCTCAGAAATTGAATTGATGTTATATCAATGCCGCGTTTAAAATCAAATAAAATTGTAATCATATCATTTTTTTTATTATTATTATTATTATATATCTTCATTCACGGTAGAATAGTCTGTTTGTATGTTCAGTGGTTTTCTTGGTTAGTTGTTTAACTCGCTACTTAAATATTGTAAACATTAAAAATAAAATATTGCTTTATCTGACATTGTTACTTTCCAAATGTTTAAATGTTATATTTATTTATTTTGGAGACGACGTGCTTCTTGCTTCTAATAGAAAAAAAGATTAATACAAATAAAAACGTGCATTAATCTTTGTTTCCAGTCGGTGTGTTTTTGTTGACGCACAAAGGTTGACAGCTGTTTTTGCGAAAAGGTAATTTTAGCATATTTTGACATTTGCCGAACTAAAAAAAACACCCACAGAAACACTGATTCAGTATAATCCCGATAACGTGTTTGTTCTAATGCCTTTGTTTAATGTGAAATTAGTTTATTTTTGTACTCCAGTTCCTCTTTTTCTTTCCTCTTTTGCCAGCTAGCGCTACTAGCTTCTTATTTCCTGACTTCGACTTTATCATATATTTTAATAATTTTTCTTTTCTTGCTAATTACAAGTCTTAAGTTCATAGAAGAATTTACAAAAAAGTAAATATAAAAATACGTTTTTAAGTATTCTGTTGAAATTGATAAATTGATGTTTCTAAATTAGGACATGGAGTTTGCAGAGCTAATAAAAACGCCCAGGGTGGACGGGGTTGTTCTGCACCGGCCTTTCCTGCCCACAGTGGAGGGGACCCTGTGTCTGACCGGACACCACCTGATTCTGTCCTCCAGACAAGACAACACGGAGGAGCTGTGGCTGCTCCATTCAAACATCGATGCCATAGAGAAAAGGTGATGCGAGTCATTGACACTGTGGCACATTGTAACACCGGCTGTATTACAATTAAAATGGTCAATCTTTCAGATTTGTGGGTTCACTTGGAAGTATCATTGTCAAATGCAAAGACTTGAGGATTATAAAGTTGGACATTCCCGGCATGGATGAGTGTTTAAATATTGCCAGTTCAATTGAGGTAAAAGAAAAAAATAATGACACTATAGGATCAGGCTCTTGATTAGCTGTTAGTGATAATCTTTTTTTCCAGGCTTTGTCTACCCTGGATTCTGTGTCTTTGATGTACCCTTTCTTTTATCGGCCCATGTTTGAAGTAATTGAGGATGGTTGGAACACTTTTCGTCCTGCAGATGCTTTCAAAGACCTGGAGTCTATGGTACATCACTGTCTTAAATTTTAACGTACAATTTCTTTCACACATCAATCGATCCTCTTCTTTTACCTAAACTGTGACCCTGTCTTTTATTAGACCGATGAATGGAGGCTAAGTGATGTCAACAAAGACTTTAGCAACTGTCCATCTTATCCACCACTAGTGGCTGTGCCTAAAGATATTGATGATGAAACATTAAGGAAAGTTGCAACTTTCCGTCATGGTGGCCGCTTCCCAGTGCTTAGCTACTACCACAAAAAGAATGGCATGGTAAAACAATGAGATATACATTTTAAATAAAATATGTGTATAATATTCTACTATTATGTTTGGAGGTGATGATGCGAGCCGGACAGCCTCTAACAGGCACCAATGGGCGACGGTGTAAAGAGGATGAGAAACTGATCAATGCCACTCTGCGTCCTGGTAAACGTGGATACATCATCGACACGCGTACTGTTAATGTGGCCCAGCAGGCAAAGGCTAAAGGAGGAGGATTTGAATCTGAGGCAAACTACCCACAGTGGAGGAGGATACACAAAGCTATTGAGAGGTAAATTAGTATTATGATGGTTTTGTGCTCTTTGCTTATATTACTTTTTATACCATTACTGAATTTCATGCTTACTGCTCTGTCTTTGAAACTACAGTTAGTACAGTATACTTACAAGTAGGACTTATGAACAATGCAGGTTGAAAACATTTTTGTTAAATCTGACCTATGTAGCATTGTGTTTTTCTTCCAGGTCAAATGTGCTGCAAGAGAGCCTGATTAAACTGGTTGAAGCCTGTAATGACCAGACCCACAGCATGGATCGATGGCTGAGCAAGCTAGAAGCATCAAACTGGCAGACTCATGTCAAGGAGATCCTGACGACGGCTTGTCTGGCTGCCCAGTGCATTGATAGGTTGGGATTACAATAAGTACACAAAAACCAAATTATGTCTATATTGGTCATATTCAGATTGTCACACACACAGAGATGGAGAGTAGGAGGCTTTTTGTTTTCATAAGCAATTTTAAAAAAGGAAAAAAATACACAAAGATTACATTTGTGAACTGTTAGTTATTGTGTCCATTACATGTAGATATACATCCACAAATTTACCGTATTAATCATATGACTTCATTCAACTAAAACTATCATGTCTTTTGGGTTGAATAATTGCACCACTTTAGGGAGCTATTAGTTTGCTTATACTGGCTGAGAACATGCCGACCTTTGTACCACGTTTTGGTCATTTAGGTAGGCCTAATAATTACAGCAATAGTAACCATGAACCAGGTCTAAATACCTACATTATTAAAAAGGCAAATTCTATTATAGATTGAATGATAGAATGATGATTTGTTTATTAGTTTAAACTATATTTAAGAATGTTGCGATATCACGTGAACCCAACCTATAATGTATGTTGCAGAGAAGGAGCATCAGTTCTTGTTCACGGCACAGAGGGGACAGACTCAACCCTGCAGGTTACCTCTTTGGCCCAGATCATTCTTGATCCGGCTTCTAGAACCATCCGAGGATTTCAGAATCTGGTGGAGAGAGAGTGGCTCCAGGTAAGCTTTGAGGCTTTGCCAAAACTTTATTTATTTTTGATTAAGCAACTAGAACACAGATTTTCATAATGGCCATGTAGCTTGCACATTTGACTGATACTTAGAATTATTGGTGCTGAAATAAAGAAAGAATGACAGGTACTTAAATCTATGCTGTATTGTTGTTTCCTATTACTGCATGAAATATATAACCTTGCACAGCAAGATGGATTGTGGTGATATTCTTTGAGTTCACAAACTCACGAGAATCCATCTTGGCATGCCCCCGCGATAGGGCCCGACAGGTGGTTGGCTCACCAATAACAGAGCAGCGTTGAGGTTTGTGGTCCAAGGCAAAGGCGAAGCACTCAAGCTAACCAAAACAAACATGGCGATGCCAACAGACTTACTTCAGTTGATTTTAACATCAGTACTATTTTGTTTATGAAAAACATGCAGAAGGTAAGTGCTTTGTGCATCTATGGACAGGGAAGATGTTTGTGCTTTTCTCTGTTGTGTAGCTTTGACCAATCAGATTCAAATAATCGTCATGATGTTACACATTTTCTGATCTTTTCAGCGACAGATTCAAATAATCGTCATGATGTTACACATTTTCTGATCGTTTTCAGCGAGAGCCATCCCAGATTGATATTGTGTAGAACTCAATTTAGAGTGACACATATCAATCTGGCGTAAGCCAGGTTATGAGATATATACTCTCTGATTAATGATCTAAGCAGTCAGTCAAATGGTGAGAACTTTATACAACACTGTCCCATTCTTAATAATATTGGTTTAAAAAATACCCAATGTTGATATCTGCAATGGGGAGCAGGGTCTGGCTGATTGGATACGAAAGAGACAACTCAACAGACACAAATGATCGCTTATTATATTTTATGGTCTACAGAAGAGACCAGGTACAGGTTGTGCTTAATGAATGAAGAATTATATGCAATTGTACTAAATGTTGTATTTGTTTGATTACACAGGCCGGTCACCCATTCCAGGTGCGGTGCTCTCAGTCAGCCTACTCCAACACTAAGTCGCGTCAGGAAGCCCCAGTGTTTCTGCTCTTCTTGGACTGTGTCTGGCAGATCCTTCGACAGTTTCCGTGCTCCTTTGAATTTAATGAGAGTTTCTTGGTGCTGCTGTTTGAACATGCCTATGCCTCTCAGTTTGGAACGTTTCTTGGCAACTGTGCAGCTGACAGGTACCTGAACATGAACAAAATGTTTAATTCTCAGTAAAACAACAGTTATCACCACCTTCTATCTATTTTAAAGGGTAAAACTGGGTCTGCCGGAGAAGACCGTGTCCCTCTGGTCCTGGGTGAACCGACAACAAGAGCTCGAGCGACTGACCAACCCACTGTATGAGGCCAACAGTTTAGTGATCTGGCCCTCGGTCGCTCCCCAGAGTCTGCTCCTATGGGAAGGTAAGTTCAACCTGAAATCACTGGACTGTGAAAGTACATTAGAGCTAGAGTAATATGGGCTTGTAGGTTTATATGTTCTATGTTTGTTAATGTAGTGACATTTCCATTACTTTGTGTAATATTTGTGTAACATTAATTTAGTTCTGCCTCTTCTGGGATTTTTGTAATTACCCCTTAGATCAGATGTTTTATTATGGTTTTGTGTAGATTTTACATTGTTAAGATTTTATTTGAAAGCACATTAGTGATGTAAAAGGCTCTATAAATAAACACTGATTGATTACAAACTCATAACATTATTGATAAAACATTACAGAAATTAACCAATAGAGGGCACTGTTGTTCACAATAGCATTCTTTTGCTGCTGTTGAACCCAAATGACATGCTAAATTTGTACTCCCATGCTAAATTTGTACTAGTGAAGTCTGTTTTTATTTACTTCCTACATATGGAAACTGTATTTATTTTTTTATTTTTTTTATTTTATATAATCCAATCATGTTTAATTTTAATTAATATAATATAACTTAATTCTATAATTACAGTAAAACGTAAATAGTACAGTAGTGCAGTTTGAACAACCAGCAAATTTAAATTATAGCTCTATAGGATGCATACCTGGTCCCTGGCACCGACTGCAGTGAGTTTACGTAGATCGGTGTTTGCTAACTTACTTTTATGTATGCATTTCTTACATTGCTCCTGGGGAGACTGTGTTTCTAGTGTTTCAAGGAAGGAAAATGTTGAGAGTGAAAAGTTTTTTTTTAATAATTGAGTTTAGGGATTGATAGTGTATTCAGTGCACATTCAGCGATGACAAAAGAAGTCTGGGGTTTGTACACTGTCCTATTTCTCTCCTCTTTGTGTCTATGGGAGTGCAACCTAATCTTTATCTCATAGTGTGAAAGCTCTCCCACTGCGGTGCCCTTTATGATGTAACAGAAATCAGGGCAGGCCACCCCTTCAATAAATAAGCTCAAATTCAGCTTGAAGAAATGATGTGTTGGCCTGAGTTAGCACTCTTGAAAACTGCAAGTCATGGATTACATTTAATTGAATTGTTACACATTAAACAGATGCTCTGTAGCTGTATGCTAGCCTGATGAAAGCCTCATTCTGTTTAATAGGTGTAGTGAGTGTGTACAGTACATGAAAGACAAACACAGTCACGTATAAAATGTACATTTTTACATGGAATCAAAAAAATTGTCCAAATATGTCACTAATTTAACTTTTTATTGATTTATATAAAAACTAAAGAAAGGGTACATCAAATAACATTGTACACTTTTACACAGATCTCACAGATTTTCCAGTCTTGTACATATTTTTAGAAATATTTTTGATATCTTATTCCTATTTTTTGTTTAGGCATTTTTGTAGATTTTTGTCCAGTAATATATAGTTGTTGTTTTTTTATTTTATTATTTTGCATGTAATTTCTGAACAAAGTGTTTACAAAGTAAATTCCAGTTTTAGGAATTTATGTATTGCTGGTAAATCAGTGTTTTCATATGAACTGTCTCCAACCATCTGATCAGTGGTTGAATTCCTTTGGTAACACATTCTTCTATTGTTAATCTGTTGTGTTAATGCTGATGTATGGTGTTTTTGTAGGAGTGTTTCTTCGCTGGAACCGCTCCTCCAAGTGTCTGGATGAGGCGTATGAAGAAATGGTTCATATCATAGAGTACAACAAGGAGCTGCAAAGCAAAGTGAACAGCCTCCGCAGGCAGCTGGCTCAACTTGAAACTGAGGATCCACTGTTGCAGTCACCATGAACGGGTAACATGGAAAAACGTATGCTCCAAGAGGAAGGTGTTGAGCCACCAAATATAAAATTGTATGCATGAATCTTCCTTTAAAGAAGATATATTATGCTTTTGTCTGCGATATAGTTATAAACTAATGATAATCCACAATTGTCATTGATGATATTTTGGACATTTTAGCAATATTGATCTAAAACAATTTAAATAAATCTTTGTGTGGGTAAATGAAAGTGAAAAGTATTTTAAACATTGCCAAAAGCTCTTAAAAATCAATTTTGCATAATATGTCTTCTTTAAAAATCTGTGGGTTTGTCTGCTTTATCTGTACACCGTATTGCACTTTGATTTTGTTTATTAAGCAGCTACACATGCGTTCCACTCCCTCTGCCAAATGCTGTGTCTCCGTGGAAACATAATATAGGGTCTATAAGGCCAGTCACGATGCAATGATATGTGTAGGCAGAGTCACCACCTACTCAACTGTATTTGCTTATATAAATTATAGGACCAAATGTGTATCACTTACTTTGTATATTTCTGTTACTGTTAAAAATGCTAAAATATCATTATAATTACACAAAGGGGGAGGGTTTGGACAAATGAGTAATATATTCAGCAAACAAAGGTACACTATATTTGCAGAGGGTGCTAATATTATCAAAGGGTGAAGGTTGTGCGTTCTCAAGTCTCGATAAGTTCTAAACCCAAAAAGGATAAAAAATTATGTTTGAAAAAAAGCACATTCACGTAAATAATCAAAATGCGCTACCCTTTTTTAATGAATAGATTCTCATATTGCATTGTATCATAATAACTAATGCGTATATTTTATTCCAATATCTTAAGGGTTTAAGAATTCATGAGTAATTTTCTCACCAAGCATATCAGATTCAACAATACCGCCCAACAGATGAGTTTTAAACTAATCAGTGGTAATTACAGTGATTTAACCCATTTAACACACCCATTTTGGTATATATGTATATGGGAGGACTGGTACTATTCATTGTTGAGCACTTTATTGCACAAATATGTAAATAACAGATGATTGTGGTCCATGGTTCACTTGTTTGTAAGTGTCAGCTGGTTTAGTCTCTTATACCCAAAGTTCCTGAATTTTCTCAATGGAAACATTCACACTAATCTCTATTCCAACTGTCGCCATTACACTAACAGCTTTACAAATAGAAAGTTTACATATACTTCATAAGAGCTCTGTAAACATCACTGGAAATACTGCTGTGTTTTCATAGTTGGACTTGGAACATCTCCTTTACTTTAGAGCAATGAGCTTGTAGGTGTCTCTTTGAATTTGCCACTTTGCTTTTGCCTTAAAATAAGTGAATATGAATGATATCACTAAATACTGATGTTGTAATTGTTTTGCAAATACAATGCGCATTAAACATATTCTTATGCAACAAACCTCAACCTTTCTCTTGCTGGTTTTCTCACACAGCACATTCTCTGAAAACTAGTCAAACTTGTTGAGCAGTCTGCATTTTTTACATTTTTCATGGACATCTATCAGTATCTATATGTAACAGTTTATGGAGGGGCGGCTGCTCCTTTTCCCCTAGCGGTACACAGTGCTGACTTTCCCCATACCTTGACCCCATATGGTATGCTATAGCCACAGTAAGCAACACCTCGGCATGTGAGGCAAATATGCTTCAGTGTCATAGGACGAGAACTGATGAGGTCGGAGTGAAATAAATAGCCAGTATCAGGTGCAGCATTGGTGCAGCATGTGATTGCAGCAGTGTTTACAAAGCCAGAGTTTAGTTGTCTCCTCTTCTTCGCATTAACAAGATGACAGAATACACAGAGGCTGAGGAAGTGAGAAGCTTAGGAAATACAAAAAAATTCCATTGAAATTTTTGTGTAATTTTAGTTGTGTAACATGCAACAAACTTGAGACTGTTTATTTCTTGTGTCTGTTTTACCTCTCTGTTGCTGATGATGTGGTCTCATTACTTTTGTTTGATCTTGATATAATTATGTTTATTTTATTTATCATTTGTACGTATGCTAGTTTACTCATTACCTTGTTTTGAAACCCTTTCAAGGTGATGACATCAGAAGGGGTGTGTGCGCTTCTACCACTCACAGCCCACCACTAGCCGCAGACCAATCTCTCATATCACTGTTGTCACATTTTGGCCCTGTTTTAACCCCTGTTTTGGCCCCACTCTATCTACAGCAAACACTGCATTTCAAAGTCAAACAGCTCACATCCTACCTTTGCTTAGGTAAACACAAGTGGCATATGGCATGGTGAGAAAGCTGAATACTTGAAAGCTCACGGCCCTGCTCAAGGTACTGGGGTCTTCAGTTGAAAAGGGTCATTGACTATGACCCCTATGGCACGTGAGGGGGTCTATTTCAGGAGGTCAGCCTCAGTGTGTACCAAGGACGTCAACTAGGTCAACTGTGATGTGATAATATAATGCAATCCTCGAAATGTTTGTTAAATGAATTTTCAACTTAATAATTTGTTTATATCTAATTGCACAACATGCCACAAATGTTAATAAGGGCTGTTAAATTTCTTGAATTATTAGGCAGAGCATTTCTAATAAGAAGACAATGTTTTCAGTCCCTACTTATATGATGATGTTATTCTAAACTTTAAAAATAGCTGAAACTCAGCAGATTTCTTGAGCGCAGACAAGCAACGGAGAAAGCCAGGGGGGCTACAAAGAGCCGGCTGTCTGCGCATGTGGGGACGTCACTCGCGGGCGTGGCCAATAAGAGGGGACCGCACCTTCGTGCTGCCACCAATAGCGTGAGGACGCCGGCTTCCTCCAGAAGCAGATGGCAGCCGATATATAGCCCTCAGACGGAGCTGACGCAATACTAGATGAAGATAACACAAGGAGTGAGAATCACTATACACCCGGTCAGAGAGGATTTATTTAACTGAATTTTACACTGAACCGGTAAGTACTGCGTCCTTACTTATAGGTCTCGTAATAATTACCATGTAGCCAGTCAAGATGTTCATAACTTGAACAACAGGCCTAATTGGATATCACGTAATTAACAGTTTTATTTAATTCTCGGCCCACATGCACCACTATATCTGGACGGCCACATGGTTACGGTTTGGTTTTTTTACAGTGCAGATTACACACATGCCCTATTTTGATTTAGTTTAAAATTTGTCGACTACTTCTATATTTATATTATTAGAATTCTGACTACCATACCATATCTATTAATCCATGAATGGGTGTTTTTCTCTTTTATTACTAATATGTAACTTATTCTCTCTTTTTTTGTTTGTTTGTTTTCGATATTGAAGACGTTAGGCCTATAATCTACACGTTTAACACCGACATGATTGCATTACATTTAAACCACTTGTTGAGGAAGTGCAAGCATCTTTAGAACTAACTGGTGACGCACAGTGCACAGCCAAAGTAGGAGGATATACACCATACTGGGAGCCCCTCTTATATAACTGACTGAAACCTCGTGCGTTAAACACCTTGGCACAACGGAGCGCGTTAAGATGGAAAGACATCAAAACAAGCATTGAACTGGAAAATCTGACTAAATTACTTTAAGTGGCCCTTGGCTTTCTATATTGCTCCATGTAGACTATTAGTTGTTAGTTGTAAACGTGTCGCTGTGGCTGTCAGTCATCCTGATCTTGGCAGTGTTGTCGTTTGCGTTGTATGACATACGCCCTCGGGTCCTGATTGGCCTCTTCGTAAAGGCAGGGCAGTATAAATACTCTCAAGTTACTCTCCTCCTTCCTTTTTTGGGAGCTCTGCACTCTCTTGGTAAGTAGCTCACGCGCACTATTGAATTTGATCTGACGCAAAAGGATAGGTGCGAGAAGAGAGATAGAGGAAAAACTTGGTTTACTTTTAATCTCACTTTACGACAATTAGTTTATGTTCGCCTTAAATGAAGTGTTACATTGTGATCAAAGTCTAATATGGGATACTGTCCAGCTTCTTTGCGCGTCTGTGCGCGTCTGCGGGCCGTTGCCATGTCGCCCCAGCGTCTCTGACCCTAAGCGCCGCAAGTTTATTTTCTTGCTCCTTGCTTTACACTGAATCTTAATAGACTCTTTATAAAGACAGATCAATATTAAATGTTACTTGAGTGTGAACTGAAGTGTTACTGAAAATACTCTATGTTTATAGATACCAGTATGCCTGTGATCAGAAGCCTCAGCAGAGTGGCCAAGCAGGCCCTGCTCAGCTCCCCGGCCTGTGGCTGTCAGCCTCTGGCCATTGCAGTTCGAAAAATCAGCTTCTCTCCTCGCCAGGTGACTTCTGATGCCAGCTTTCACTCCGTGTCCTTCTCAGAGACTGACCATCCAAAGGTGCTCATTACAGGTATGATGAAAGCATAACAAATGTTATGAGCTGGTACAAAATGTCCCCTATTCAGATCTAGCTTCTTAATCAACTGGGAACCCAAAGCCAAATGCCCACTCTCCCCCTCCTGCGTGTCCATAGAAACCAGTGGAGGAGATAATTATTTGGTTCTTTGTGTGTTGTAGGTGGCCTGGGACAACTTGGGGTTGGACTGGCCAAACTATTAAGGTAAAAGAATCCTATGGTCATAAATAATCTATAATCGAAAATTCTTGTTTCCTGGTTTTGACATTGATGTTTTCATTTTCAGAAAAAGGTATGGGAAGAATAATGTAATTCTGTCAGACATCAGGAAACCCCCAAGCAACGTCTTTCACAGTGGTAAGTCCTGAAACTGAATATACACTGTTGATACTGCATTTGGTTAGAAGCATTAATGTTTGCATATCACAACATAATTCATTATTTGGTACCTATGAGGATGAGCCATTTGTGATTATCAGATGTGAAAGACTAAATAAATACCTTTTATCTAAATGTCACAGGAATGATCGCACAGTGCTGCCATTGACTTCTGTTTTTCTTTCCTCAGGGCCTTTTATCTATTCTGATATTCTGGATTACAAAAACCTGCGTGAAATAGTGGTGAACAACCGCATCACGTGGCTGGTTCACTACAGTGCTCTGCTCAGTGCTGTGGGTGAGGCCAATGTGGCTTTGGCTCGCTCTGTCAACATCACTGGTAAGTAAAAACACAAAATGCAATTG
>JACM01032187.1:0-12330 GCA_000787095.1 Periophthalmodon schlosseri | reverse complement strand
TGTGGTCCCCAAACCGGACCCCCTCTGACGGAGCCTAGAAATTCTGTTCATAAAAACAATCAACAGAACCGGTGACAGGTTCCAAATTGTTTTGTGCCTTGTATGAATACTTTTGCAATGTGTGAAGATTTGCCAGATTTATGAAAAGTTTCAGAAAATGTGCCAAAGCAAATGAAGAAAAACTGTAATACCCCATAGAAGTAAAATACTCCCTCTTTAAGGCCATTAATGTGTAGTTATTGTAAACAATCATATCATATATAGTTTTGGTTATATTTTACCTTGGACAGGGCCGGAATAGCAGTTTGCCTTTGCAACCGTTTGGTCCATGCCGTTGTGGTTGAGGAGGGCACATTCTCCCAGATTATTCTCTAAGCCCTCACACTGAACATGGACACAACTCTCTGGGAAAGACTTCTGTGTACTCTTCAGGACGGAGTACAGGACTTTATCAGCTCCATGTGCACCTCTGCAACAAAAATAAATCAATTAGTTAATGATGTAATGTTTCTGGAAGAGCCACTTGCTTGTTTCAATGGATAGATTCTGTTGCTTTGCCTGAAATGTTCAAAGCCTGGGTGTATCTATCTATCCATTCAGATGGATGGGTTCTGCGTGTATGTCTATGATGGAATGTTCTGTAGTTACCATGGTGACACAATGCACAATTGGCAAGCACTCCAAAAAAAAGTTTTAAGATAGTCTGAAAACTCAAGAAAAAAATACAAAAAACTTTTTCAGAAACCTGTGATCAATACGAGCATTCACGGTTCTGTTTGGAGTGTTCTGGGTAACTCCTGAACTCGTTGAGAAAGCAAAACAATCAGCAAATCCAAATATAAAAAAACAAACGCAGGGACAAGGAAAATGTATGCACTTATTTTTTCGTCATGTGTTCAAAAAAGACTGAAAAACACTGATCTGATTTTGACAACTAAAAGTTTGTTAGTGGATCATTTCTGTTTGTTTTTAGTGGTTAGTTACAGTTCTTATTTGTTAGCCATGTCCAGTTTCCTCACAGTGGATTTTCACGTTCTCTGCAGTAGACATTTGCAGCTGCCATGTTCCAGGAAGAGCCACAGATCAACTTCCTGTCTGCGGTCACAGGGTTAAGGCGGTTTGGTATGTCCAGAATGATCACTTTTGTGTCTGCGTCTTCAGTGCTGTTGTAGATCTTATGCTCCGCTTTGGACAGAAACAAAATTAATATTAAAATATGTTAAAATATCTGTTCCTTAGTATGAGAGGTGGGTAGAGTAGCCCAAACTGTACTTGTGCTTACTGTTTTTAAAAAGGTACTATAATCACAACTGAACCTGAGTTGCCAGATCCTAAACCTGCAGATAGAGACACATACAAGTTTTTCTCATTCTCAGTTTATGGACAGGCCTCATGTGAAAGCTCAGAACCTCCAGAATTCACTCCCTGAGCTGCAGAGGCTGCACTAGCACTGAGTCATGATTGTCTGCAGGTGCTGGGGTTTAGGTAGTGACCATTCAGATCAGAGAGAGGCATTTTAGGATTTCAGCATTGAAACTGGCAACGCAAATGAGAGTAATTGATGCCTGGACATAACAAATGATAGAGCACAAAAATGAGAAAAAACAAAATGTGCAACACAAATGTTCGTCAACATAAAACTTTGTCCAGACTTAAACACAGTGGGGAGAGTAATCAAGACTTTTAATGTTAAGATATGCAGTCCAAAATCTACTATGTATAAAGAGGCATTCAAACTCACGTAAACAGGTTTCTGCAAAATGGGACACTATCGGTTGACGGGTTCGACAAGAAGAAGCCATTGCCTAAAAAAGCACCAAGTAAATCAATTAAAGCCACAAGCGGTATCGAAAAGCCCTCACAGGCTGCGCTTTGCACACGGCCGACCCAGCGCTCACTAAAGATGGCGCTAACACGCCACTTGTCTCCACATTGGAAGTGCTGATGCACTAACATGGAATAACATGGGTGTATTCAGGCACCGTCATGGCTACACTGAGCAAAATACAACATTGGCCCCTGAACTGTTTTGATGCGGAATCACTGTGCAAAATATCACATTTTTCAATGATACTAATAAGTTGCAGTAATTTGAAATTTAGGAAAATTTTGAAATTTTCCCTTAAAAATAACGTAGGCAATTTTGCGCCTTGCCATGGCAACATCATGCAAAATACGACATGGGTCCCATTGACTTTTTTGATGGAGATGAACTGATGAGTCATTGTTCCAGATTTCACATTCTTTCACGATAGTAATATTTTTCTAATGAATGGCAACACTCCCATTAGGATATGTAGTTGTCATGGCAACAGATATATTGTTTTTGCTAAAAATATTATTGTTATTTTTTTTATTATTATCAGGCCAAATATGTATTGCATGAATGACACTTCAGGGTCCGCTCACACTAGCCCAATCAAACCGTGCCCCAGAACAGACAGCTTCTAAAGCGCAGCACGTTTGTCCAGTGCGAGTGCAAACGAACCCAGGCACGGCACCTTTATGTTCACAAGTCCTGTGTTGTGCGCATGGAGGATAGAGGAGATGTGAAAAGTGAAGTCTGCTCTAAACTGACGGCAAACCCACTCTCACCTTCAATAAGGACTGTGGCAGAGACAGAAGTTCTGAAGCCTCTTCTCCTGTCGTCCTCCTGCTCCACACTGTTGTTTAATCCATAAACTCAGAGGAGTCTCACAGCAGGACTCATATCTGCCTCACTGTTTACCTCACAAGAGATATTTCTGTTGCTGGACTTATTTCCTCTGTTAAACTGATAGCATTGCGCCACATGTGATGACGTCACCGGGCCGTGGCTCAGTCAGTTGAGCAGGTTTGAGTGTGGGCCATAGAACTCTACGCAATCGTGCTTGAGAACGGCACGGACCAAACGGCCTAGTGTGAGTGCGCCCTAAAAATTGGCACAACAGTGCCACCTGGAAATGCTCAAATATATCACGCCTATGGGAGTCATCCTGACATAAAGTTTGGTACAAGCGTTCGTCATGTGAAGACAAACTAAAAATATTATTATGGCCACGCCCCCTGACAAACTGGAAGTCGGCCATCTTGGATTGAAAATTCCAAAATGCTGACCAACACATTTTTACTGACGTTGCATTTTATTTATCTCCTCCGAGTGTGTTTCACCGACATTCCGATCAAAAAAGCCATTGGAAACCATATGGTATTTTTCACTGGGTTGCCATGGCGATGCGCAAAAGCACTGAAAATTCCCAAATGCTGAATCAGCATTTTCACTGAACTCACATTTTAACTATATATAACTATAAATTAATTAATTAATCAGTTATATATTTATTTGGAGAAATCGGTGAGTCATGTGATGCAAATGGCCCAGTAAACATGACATTTTTACAAAATTTGACCCAAATGAATGAAGCTACAAGCAATATTTACAGTCCTCTTCTCTTAGAACATGGCATGTTTTGAAGTTTATATTCCAGATAACACTTAGTTCTTTACTAAATTGAGGAAAATTTAAAAAATTGATTAGCCTTACTATGAATGTAAAATTATTGGGATATGGTATTTTTTTTATATTTTATTTAATAGTCAGAAGTCCTCAAAATGGCACCTTTATATGTTATGGGTCATTTTGATGTAATGATTATCTTTTTTCGTCACTATATCTGCCAGATATACAGTTTTTTAACAGCAAAGACGGTCTCAAAATAAGTAAACATTGGTGAACAGTGGGTGACTTACATGGCAGTAGGATTTGTAGCCATGATTATTCCGTCCACAAACGGCTGTAACGTTTCTAGTGGGGCAGTGATCTGGAGGTTTACAGTAACATTCCCCATTAACACAGCGCTCCCAGGGGTAACAGAACACCAGACCACACGACCCACGGGTGTAGCTACAAAATGAGAGAGTGGTAGAGTGGTTAGCCTGTCTCCTCTTCTCACCAGTAGGTTGTGGGTTAGACTCCTGATCTCTGAGTGGAGTGTGCATGTCCTCCCTGTGTTACTGTGGCAGAGTGGTTATCCTGTCTCCCCTGACGTCCTTCGAAAATACCTGATTTTGTGCATTATTTAATGTCTTGTCTAAAATTAACTTCAAATTGGAACTCAGATGTTACATCCAGTTACTCTTACTTGAGTAACTTTTGGACTACTACTTAGTACTTCTTCTTGGGTAAAATTATTTTGAAGAAACGCTTTTACTTGGAAGCAATTTTTGGCTACTCTACCCACATCTGCTCAACACCATTATAGAGAAGACAACATTTGAACCAAGATTTGAATGAGCCTTACCTCTGCATTAAACACTGGTTTGGGCCCACGACCTCATCTTCTGGTCTTTCCGTGAGAGCAGTGGACTCTGGGGGACTCTTCTTAAAGAAACAATATCAAGAATTAATCCCATTACTTAGTACAGTTTGCAATAATTAATAAATAAAGGTGCAACATGTAACATTTCTGGTGGTTGGCCCCACTGAAAAGTTGTTGCTCTGCCTGAAATTGAAATGTAATAAATGCAAGATGAGTCTAACGCCTAAACTGGGTATAAAGTAAAGCAGTCAAACCAGCAGAAGACCAATCTTAAAGCATTACTGAAACATACAAGAAATGTAAGAAACTAAAATGATGAAGTCTAAATGGCAGAGAACTACCAATGGAACATCTAGGGTTGACAAAAGCAGATACTAATCGACACTAGACACTCATTTGAGCAGGTATCAATACTAAAAAAGCCCCATTGACAGGACAGAAATGAACCTTTCCTGAATATCTTTAAAATGATCTCTCTCTGTATCTGTCACAAGTTTAAGACACATAGACGAGTATAAACCCATGGACCAGTGTGAACCTACTGGACACTGAGGGACACACAGATATAAGACACATGGGAAAAGAAAACAAAGTACCAACATTTAATGTGGAAAATCACAGTATATTGTCTAAAGAAAGAGTAATTTTATTATCATCATGGTATCAGGATTGGTATTGAGTATCGAGTCTTCTTAGAATCAAAATCAAGGTTGAACTTTTAGTATCGTGACAACACTAGTTACAAATATGTGAGAATTTTGATATTTGCAATTTATATATTTCTAACTCAGACTTAACCCATGCCAAAACTAAAAAAACAGGGACTAAATCCAGATGAAACTAAATCTAATCTGGACTCAAAATTAAAGATCTAAAACTTAAGAATGTCTAAATAAGTTGAAAAGATTCACCAAAATAATTTTCCTTACCGATAAAGTCTGAAGCACCAGCAGCTCCAGCAGAAACAAACCTGTTAGTCTCATCATGACCCACATATTTTAGATCCACATCTACAACGAGTTACAAAAAGAACAAAATTATAATCCAGTATTGACTGTACCACACAAATGGTTCCTTTTAGTGTGAACGGACTGAGAGATATGGAAGCTCTGGTGTTGTGATGTCACCGATTGATAATCAATAGTATGTTCTTTGTATGTTCTTTTTCTGTTCTCATTGATTTGATGGGAGGAGTTTTACGGTCTGTAACCCGGACTAAACAAACACAAAATGGGGGCAAAATGAACAAAGTATATGTGCCAAAATTTTGCCTGAAAATAAATAACTTAACTATTAACAAAATAACATTAAAGAACATTAGATAAATTAAATATTTGAAACGTTTTAAAGTTATACAGTTATCATTCTTATTATTTTAATATTAACATTCTACTCACTATAAGAATGCTTAATTTTCAAGGCAACAAAAACAATAAATGCAACATAGATAGGTTTAATGCCACTTATACTGTGGAATATTAAAGGCAAAGCAATAACATCCCAATCAGAAAAGTTACATAGTGCACCTTTAACCACGTTGTATTACACAGCACATTAGGTACGTGTTTGTGGCCTGGTTTTAAGCGTGGGTTGGAATCTTCTTCAGTAAATAAAAGCAATTTTTCCACTGTTTCTACACCAGGGTCAAAGTTCAACTGTGTATCAATACGCCTACATTTATAAACTCCCGCAGCACTATTTTCAGTCACATGAGGAAAGTGAAAGGAATAATGAATTAAAAAACTGTTATTGGCACAGAAAAATCGTATACCTGATTTTATCCATGACTGGATCACATGATACAACAGGAAAATGTTAGCTACTCCGTCAGTTTTGTCATCATTGTCCTCAAACCTATCACAACAAATGCTCCTGTGATGTCATTAGCCGTCATTATAGAAATTCATATAAATTCTCTCTTTTCCAAGTCTGAGGGCTTGAGGCTTCTGCGCAGTATCTTTGATATATATATAGCAAAAATTAGATATAGCAAAAATGTAGGCCTATATAATATCACAATTAACAGTATATAACAGTACAAATAACAGTATATTGCCTAATGACAACAGTAGTTGTGCTACTGTTATGGCCCTAGGCCTTAAGATCTTTTCTGTGTTCATATGTGTCTATTATGTTTTGTGTGTGTCCCTGAATCTGTCCCTTTTTGCCCATGAAATCCTGGCTGGATGAGCTCTTGCGGCTGATTGGAGGACGGTTTCCCACCTGGCCAATCCTGTGCTTCACCTGCAGCCGCCCCCCCCATTTAAGAAGTTTCAGGACACCTGTCGGGGGTTGCTGTCCTGCGTGTGGCCTGTCTGCCGTCTTCGTATGTGTCTCTTTTTGTCATGTCACTTCGTGTGGAAGTGACTTCGTTGTTGAGACACTCGACTGTCAGTACTGACTCTGTGTTTGTTCGTCAAGGTTTTGTTATGTTATTGTAAAAGTTGTGTTGTAGTTAACTTTACTTTTGTTACTTTTTTGTTAAAACCTTGCAAGGAACCTTCTGTTAAACCCCTTTTGTTTTGTTAACCCCTTTACATCCCTGTTCATTAAATTACTTCTTACTTTACTTTACTTTTTCCATCCTGGTTTTTTTGTTACTTCCCTGACCCACACGAGCTGGGTCGTAACAACTACTAATTAAAAATAAAGACGGACCTAACATAACAACAGTGTCATCTCTGCACGTTTTGATTAAATTTTAATGTCTGTTCCATTCACTTTTAGTGCGATACTACTACAAAATTTTTGGAAAATGCACAGTATCACTCAGGTTTAAGTTGAAAGAAGCAGTTTTTTCACCCTCTTCTGTGAAAGTAACTGTGGGCTGCTTACCACTGTCACTGACATGTTGCTGGCTCGTCAGATAACGTCAGAATGGTTTAAAAAGTCTTGGTTTAATACTAGACAAATTTTCCAGCACTGGAAGAGGTAAAATTAGGGGTTTTTTTTTTAAAGTTGAGGCTCCTTGCGGAAGTAAAGTTCTACCTTCCACAGGCTGATTCTGAAAAAGCAATCCACACATTTGTAACGTTGCGTCTGGATTATATGTAATTGTCTGTGGGGCTGGACCCGGGCTCCCTGCAGAGCTCACAGAATGTTCAGAACACTGCAGCCCGTCTGAGACAAAAACTAAAACACGAGACAGGTCTGTGCAGCTGTTCTTGCTCCTGTTTCATATCGGGTCAATTCAAAATGTTTTTGATTGTGTTTAAACGTGTGACTCTATGGTCATCTGTCTGCACTCTGTGGTTCCTCTTTATTTCAGAGCGTTACTGCAGCCCTAGACTCCACCCAGAGCCCTGAGGTCAGCTGACCAGCTCATGCTGCTGTGCCCAAAGCCAGACTCAAGACCAGAGGTGACAGAGCCTTTTCTGTGGCAGCGTCCAGAGGGAGGCGGCAACCCGCAGCTCTTGAGCCACATGCGGCTCTTTCATCCTTTTACTGCGGCTCCGCGTGGCTTGGGAAAATAAATTATACATATTTAATTGAAGTGTATTTTATTTGTGTTAGCTCTTTTTTTAAATTGCAGTTTAAATTGGAAGATTATTGTGATCTTGAAATATTAAAATAAAATTATATTTTATTATTTTTCATTGCTCAAAATAAGTGTCACACTCGCGGAAGCCGGTTTACTCGCTATGCATTTATCGAGCCTTTCCATCCCTGACACCTACATAAGCATGAAGAAATATTTATTTGGAGTCCTGTCGATATATATATATATATACAATGTTATCTTTATATTAAATGTCAAAAAGTATTTGCGGCTCCCAGTGTTTTCTTTTTCGTGGAAACCGGGTCTAAATGGCTCTTTGGGTATTAAAGGTTGCCGACCCCTGGCCCAGACTATGGAACAGCCTCCCTCTCAACTGGAGTTCCTCTTGTTGTTGTTTTTGATTGTGAACTGAATACTTATTTTTGGAAAACAAATTGTTGACCTCATATCAAAGTACTTTAACTATCAAGCTTGATAATTATATCTGCAAATATGTCTGTGTAATCCCTCAGTTGTCCAGGTCTGATCCATAGTAAAAGCAAAATGTAAAAAACTGGCCAGATTACTGGTGGACACTGCCTTATATCTACTACTACTATATCTACTATCTACTATAACTACTCTGAAACTGAAAACACAGACTGTTTACAGAAACTGATCTAGCCATAACCCCACCTTTAACTCTTTGGGCCAGCAGTACCATATATGTATATGCTACATTAAGCTAAGTTATGTTAGGATTCAGAAGCAATATATTAAAATAGTATCTCTGAATGCAGGTTGGGGACAGGTTTCTTATGTTAGAGAGGTTTTGTTTTTTTTTATAAATAAAATTATTTGATTGAATCTTCAATGTTTTTAATTAAAGTAAGAAATAAAGCCTTATTATACAATAGTGTGGTTTAGTCTCATTTAAGATCTAGTCCATGTAAAAACTGTATTTCATAAAGTTTAGCCTTTGTTTAAATATTTAATAACCAAATAAATGCTTGCCTTAGTGGCCACTCAACTTTGACTGTAAAACCTGTCGTCACCAGCAGAGGGAGACCTAGGATTGAATTCTGCTCCACATTTATCCATTCAGGTATAGCAGGAAATATTAAGACACATTGTGGAATTATTATTCTACCCAATTCATTATCAAGTACAAGTAAATACTTTTGTCAGTTATGTTTTATTTGGTCTCATACAATTTTGTAAACATTTTAAAATGATCAGGACTATGAATTAAATTGTGTGACAAGGGGCCATCCAGTATGAAATCGGATCCACTCGAAGAAATGTGCCACCTGGAAACAAGAACAGAAACACAGCAATTTCTATTATTGACTAGACCCAAGAATTTGTTATGTTACAACAGAAATCTGCATTTTATTAATATTAATTTTAGCTGCCCCCCATCTGTATTAAAGTGGAACTAAACACTAAACCCACTTTTTCTGTGTGTGGTGTTTTAATGGCTTTATCTTCTGTTCATAGTCATTTTTTTGGAAACTGTAGTGCAAACTCTGTAAATCTGCAGCTTTCAGGTCAAAAACACCTAAATCTAATTATGTCCTGGCTCTAGTGGCCTCTGCATTTTCCAGTAGTTGGTGACATTACACAGGACTGTGCAAATTACAGCCAGGTGTTTCTGATCACAAACACCTAGCTGCAGGGGCAGAGTTTGAAGTGTGGATACCTGTTAGTCCAATCACACTGTTCCTTATACCTCCAGACCCTGCCCCTCCTCCCTCACTCTTTTCTTTAGTCCTCCAGGTTCTGCCCAGTTTAGCAGCTCTGTTTGAAATGTGGTTGTAGATTAGTTGTCCCACTTTAAATATTAAATATATATTAGGCCCAAAAGGAAATTGAATTGACGCTTAAACAATCCCAAGCAGAAACTTTTAATTAGCAATTTGTTTTCAACTCTCAGTGATTCTGACTGTTACCTGTGTGTAGACTCCAGGGAAGCCCGGCTCGCCGCACTTGTCTCCCCAGCTCACGATGCCCCACAGGTAGGACACGCCCAGCTCATCCTCACACACCAGGGGTCCCCCACTGTCCCCCTGACACGAGTCCACAGAGCCATCCAGATCACCTGTAATCAACAACCATTTTAAACGACCTATTCTGCAAAATCAACTTTTCAGAGCTTTTAACCATGTGAGAGTCGTTCCTCTTCTTATTTACCCACTTGAAGTTGTATTTGGAGTGATTCATGCAGGTTTGAGTTTGAGGCCAAATTTATTCAATACAATTACTTTGAGCAAAACTGAGTTCATCCACTGGGGGGCAGTCTAAGCACAGAGAATGACTGAGCTCCTCACCCTATGGAGTGCCCAGTCACCTGATGAAGTTAACTGATATCAAACACTTGTATGCAGTATGTTGTTCTCTTGTTCTGGAGCTCATGACCATAGGAGTGGCAACGACTAACTCAAGAATTAAGACCTTTGCCTTTCAACTCAATGGCCGCTTTACCACATGATTGTTTTCTTAGATAAAACAGAAGGAATCTCAAAATGGAAATTCCATTTCTTTTCCGGTATTGGTGCGCCCATACTCACCTGCACACATCATTCCTGGTCTGAAGCGATCTTTATAAAACCGCTCACATTCAGAAATCAGGGAGACGTTCGCCCATAGCAGGACCTTAGCCGCTATACCCTCTGGAAAAATACAAATATTTAGATATACATTTAGTCAAACTCTCTATATAAGTACAGGTCAGTAAGAATATATGTGTTTCAAGATATTTTAGAGCAAAAAGCATTGAAATAAATGTTTGATATCCAGGCAAAGCAATAGCATCTTCGTAGAGACAAGAAAGAGGCCTACCCACCACCAGAAAAGTTACACACTGCAACTTTAAAGGGGCTCTATATTACTTTTCCGTGTATACTGCAAATCTGTTTGTATTTTATTCAAAATTGCCATTGTCACATTGGAGATTGATGTTTCTGTCCCATTATAACTTTGCAGGGGGCGCAGGTGAACCACTTCAGAGATATAAGCAGATGCCTTCCCAGATAATTTTTTTAAGGACTTGAGTCTGGCACAGCATATACAACAAGCTTGAGATATTCTGTGGCATTTAGGTTTGACAACAGCACACATACAACATAAGTAACTGAGATTATAAGGGTATATTATTTTTTATTTGAAAGAACTGGACCTGCATATACCTAACCTATATTTCATTATTAGCCAATGACTTATTGAACTTAACGTAGTCACAAGAGGTCAGGAGCCAGTGTACTGTTTTTGCTAGTCTCATGTGTGGATAAATGAAAAAGGAGATATTGTTATGGTAGGGCATCAGGTGTAAAAAATATGTTAATTGAATGCATTTACTGTGGGTGAATGTGAATGTATACGTGATTTTTATTTGAAAGAACTGGACCTGAATATTACGTCTACCCTTAAACTCATTATCAGCCAGTTTTAGCTAAATTATTAGAATCCCATGTTTGAATATATTTTATTATTTATACAGGGAGTGCCCAATGAAAGTACCAGACTCTTTTTTCATGAGCGCCTTTTTAAAATACAGAACAATACAAACAAAAACAAACAAAACAAATAACTACATAGGTCCATTTAAAACATTAAAAACAAGAGCAGGTGCGATTATAAAGGGTCCGCCCACCTGCGTCTATGGAGATGTTATTGCGATGACTGGAATGTTCCAGACTATGGCATTAAACTTAGCTGTCTTTGGGAAGAGATGCTGGTGGTGACAGTTCAGAGGAATGTTACAGGTCAGATCTGTGGAGAGGTGACCCTGCTTACAGGAAGAATGTTTTTCGGGATATTTTTGAGCAATAAAAAAGTGTATTTCAATGCAAGGCAAAATATATATGTTTAATGCCATTCTGTGGAACATTCCAGGCAAAGCAATAACATTTCCATGGAGACAAGACCCACCATCAGAAATTGTTAATAGTAGAGTAGACTTTCAGTACATTTTCATACAAAACTCAGAGGATCTAAAATATGGAACAGCCTTTAGCGTATCTGCTTCTGAATAGCTGCACTTTTCCATACGGCATTTCCTGTTAAACTTGATGTGTAACTCTGTTTGTATTGATGTATTTAATTGTCTCTCATAAGCTACAAATATGAATTTTGTACAGTTTTATTAGAGTCTTGTGCATTTTATAAAGAGGTTACCACATTTTAAGTTTTTGGTAACCATGCTTCACATTCTGTGGTAAAGTAAAGTATCTTATTCTGTATTTTTATCAAGTGAAAATAAATAAAACAAACAAAAAAAACCAAAACAAAAATCATTGGTATCTCCCATCACTACTTGGCTGAGTTTTACCTTTGGTGCGCCCCCAGCCAGAGATGCTGCAGGTGTGATTGGGCTGGAACAGATGAGGGGTCCAGGGCACGCACACACTACGGACAGCGGGGTTGTCACGGAAACACTTCTCCTTCTCGTTCGGGAGCTTCTTCAACTCCACCAAAGCGATGTCGTTCTCATAGGTTTTAGGGTTATAGCTAAAGACAAGCAAAAATACTACTGATTTCACTAAAACATAGTTA